>JACATO010001711.1:0-138287 GCA_018389105.1 Nautilus pompilius | reverse complement strand
TGTATTTATTATTATTATTATTATTATTATTATTATTATTATTATTATTATTATTATTATTATTATTATTATTATTATATTATTATTATTATTATTATTATTATTATTATTATTATTATTGTTGTTGTGTTGTTGTTGTTGTTGTTGTTGTTGTTGTTTTGTTGGTGATGATGATGATGATGTATTAAGAAAAAGAAAACGCAATGCACCGATATAATAATTTCTTGTTGTTGCTTAAAACAAGGTTAATTCGCCGGAATTTCACGAACTTCCGGTCATAGTCGTTCCGGAAGACGAAGATGACAAAGACGGAACGATTCACGCCGAAGGGGACACAAATCCCCCCCCCCCACACACACACACACACCGACCGCCAGGGGGACACGGGTTTGGGTTTTCCACTCAGTGCTGCTCCAAGTTTGGCCTCTGCGGCTTTCGTCGTAATGTAGCTTCTATGTCTGATATGCAATAATGGCGCCGGGGCGTGACCAACAACATTCCCTGACTCAGGGCTGACGGCGGCAGCCGAGAGGCCAAAGCGGTGCACATACCACGGCCGCTCGCTGGCTGTAGTGTGAGTAACAGGAAAGATAGGCTCTTCTTCCTCTCGTGCCTCTCATTCTTCAGCTGATCGGCGAGATTCCGCGCGAGACTATCGCGCCTGACGTCACCAGCGCGGCGGTTCCTCCTCCTCCTCTCCCGGACCTAGGTTCGCAGCAACATGATACTATACCCGACTGGCTAAACAAACAAATATGCGGCTCGTTTCATTTTCTCCCAGTTACGGAAAACTTACGAACAACATTTTTTTCAATTGATCATCGCCTCTGTTACGCAAAAACCGTTCGCTGTTTCCGTCACCGGAAGCGACCAACCCGACGAGCGCCGCCGTGTGATACGGCTCAGCCCCTTAATGATCTCCAGTGGCTGGAGCAAATACGGAGATGCGCCAGCTACACTTATCAACTTTGGGAACCTTTAAGACATATTTCTTAAAAAAGACCTGGAACCCCCCGGGGGACTTACTTTATAAACTAGTTATGGTTACAAAAATTGGGGGTTTTTTTTTCGATTTTTAAAAATTTTTGTTGCTTATTTTGTAGGCGAATAAAAGAGCGCAGTTTTGGCAGCGTTGAAGAAAAGATGCTTCTGTACTTTCGGTCCTCGGTGCCCCTCCCACTCAGTGTTCAGAATGAAACTGGCGCCAAATCGTAAAGATTAAGGATCTCGAAGCTCGTTTGAGGGGAACTATTTGACAAGCCGGTTTTTAGAACAGCTTTGGGCATTCTTATATAAGGCACCATCTCTCCAAACACACGTGCGCTGCCTGCTACCTGTCAGCTTCACCACAGAAGAAGCTGATCCACACGGTCGTTCTTTTTTTTAAAACCGACTTTAACAAATTCGCATTGAGGAGAGAGAGAGAGAGAGAGAGGAGAGAGAGAGAAGAGAGAGAGAGAGAGAGAAAGAGAGAGAGAGAAGAGAGAGAGAGAGATGGTGAGAGAGAGAGAGAGAGAGAGAGAATATGTCGTAAGTAAACAGACGCCTGAGTTCGAGAGAACACCTTCTGTTTATTCTGAAACCATTCATACCATTGGGAAGATATTGAGACCCGGTCACTACTTTGTAGTGTAGACTTTTCCCTCATGAAAGGGATCGCCGAGCTGCCACATTATGTGGACTAAGCCAGCTACCCCGACCTACGAGACAGCAGCCCTTTGAGTTTAGGGGAATCATAGCTCACAGATGCTCCATGGGGTTCACGTCCAGTGATTGGTCTGGCTATAGCAGAATTTTGAAGCACTCGGTCTCTTTCCCATTCTCGTATTGCACGGGCGGTGTGAGCTAGAACACCATCTTCTATAAAGTGCTGCTATCCTCTTTGACACAGGCAGACAGAAGTTTTCGGAGAATATCGATGTATTGGTCATGAGTTATTTCCTTTCGCAGACCATCAGCTGCGACCGTGCACCAGCCCCAGATCGCATCGTCTTGCGCCCTGACAGACGGACGGCCACACGGCTTCTGGACGGTCCATTAAAGGTTCTTCTTGTGAGCGGCCAGGCTCATACGCGACCACCGAGAACTCCGAAAAAACTGGACTCATCGAAAGAAGTGACAGTGTTCTGAGTTGCAAAGATGTAGCGGCCTCTGCGTCGCTTGCTGCAGTTGATGGCGACTGGCGTTGTGGGCGATGGGAGAGGGGAGGCTAGGAGCGGTCGGTGTCCCGGCCTCTCTTCCGTCAAACCCGATCCTGTGACAGCCGATCGACGTGTTTCGATTTTCAGGTCACGCTTCGTAATTCAAAGTTTCCGCTTTGTTGACTTTAGGCGTCCAGGACATGCAGTAAATAGACGACGGTCTCACAGCTCCTGCTGAACCGAGGCAGTCATCCCGTCAGCGTTTGGCAGCGGAACATCCAGCGACTTCGAGACTGCTCGCCGGTGTTTCTGCTGATGACTCATTGGCCAACCATGAAAGTCGGCCAGTTCCTGCGGACGGAGCCGCCCCCTGGTTTGTACCTGTTCTCACAGCCCGAGCTTACCGAGTGAACGGGATGGCCTGCCCGAGTCGCAGTCGACGCGCGGTTACTTACGGCGAGTCTCTGCAAGAGGCGAGGGAGCTGGTTGAAAGTGATAGAGAGTCTTACACGGGCGGTGATAACCGTAGACTCTCCGATCCCATACTCCACGCGCAATCACTTAGTTACAACCACAATTATGTCCGTCATTCTGTGTAGAATGATGAATAAGTTATGTTCATAATAGCAGAACAAAGCTCTGTCCGGATCCATCACTAACGAGTTACTTTTGAATAAAATGAAATTATGAAGACTCTGTAGTAGCCATTGGTTCCATCAGCAGATCAGCTGAATTATTTATTTCTTCAAGAATTTAATTATAGATGAGCAGAAGACATTTGAAACCGTTACGCACCCATGAATTCTTTGAGTGATATGTGCAATAAAAATATTAAGGGTAGTTTGTGTTTAGAGTGTAATACTGGCTGACAGAAATAATTCTTCTAAACTAATTCCTAAACTTATTATGCGGTGTTTTGGGGGGAGGGTGTTTTGCTGCTGTTCAGTACTTCAATCAGGACAAGGATGGCGAAAGATCGCAGTGAACCGGGTGTCCTCTAGAGAGCGTTGTTGCCCATCTTGCGGCATTAGGGAGTCGGTAGTTCTGACTTCCGCATGTAAACACCTACTGGAACTCTTCCTTTTAGGATGCGAGAGAAAAACGGATCGGCTGGAAGAGCCCATACATCCACGGGGTGGAGAAACGGAAGCACGCTAAACCGACGGGGAATCGAACTCGCGACCTCTAGCGGTCTGTTCCCCCGACACACAGCGGAAACTCTGCGGCACCCGAACAGGACTCGAGACGACCAGCAGGACGGCGATCGTTCGCGCCACCTCTCTCTAATTGCAGTCGGTCGGGCCGCTCGCCACGTGTCCAGGGCGGACCAGCCCCGATTGAAATTACCTTTTGGGGAGCGGAGGGGCGAACTCTACTCTCCGGGTATATATATTTTATTATTTGAGATAATGCCCGGCGCTCTATTTCAGGGGAGATAATTTACTGATTAGATCTTAGAGAGACGCGCAGTTTGTTTTGTTGTCTCGGTTGACAAAAGGCTCAACTGTTTAGCTTAATGTGGCAGATAAACCCCGAAGGCGGCCTGTCTGTCAAAGGATCCCTGATCGGCGCCCTAAGCTTCGAGGGATTCAACTTGGCATTTAAAAAAAAAAAAAACATAATAATTAATTAAGGCTAGTCATTACTTTTCGGTCGGCTCCATCAGTGCGTATATTTCGCTGGATAGACAGACAGAGTCTAGAACACGCACTACCTTTAGGATAGAGAATCTGAAATATACAATTTTTTTTTTCCGTTTTCTCGATAGTTATTTGTATAAATCTTAAGGACCTCCTGCCTCCTTGTACAACGGAAGCACCAATTTCACGGATTTTAAGTATGTATCACTACTATTTATGATTCGGGTTCAGTGGTAAAACCACCAAGCGAAAGTTCTGAAATGCGCGTTTGGAATAATCAGATATTTCCGTGTTAACTCTCTCGAAATCGCCGTCTAAGGGTTTTGAAGTTTTTCTTCCCACGCACGCCAATCGGAGCATCATCTTGTATGAATATGTCGCACAGGTGAACATCGGACAACGCTATGCACACCTATGACGTACACAAAGTTCTTTGCAGTCTTTTATGACAGGAGAGCTATGATGTAGATTATGTTTGAAAATATCGGCAACTTGAATTTAATACAATTTTCAATGAAATTGTTTATACCCTTAGGTTATTAGAAAATAAATGCAGTTATGGAATTTTATTAACAAAATTTAATTGAACTAATTTATTTTTATAATTTTTATGAACATATACACTGGTGTTCAAAATTATAAGCAGTATTTCTGATGACTTTATTGTTAATTAAAATGCATCATTCCAGAAAAGTTATGAAAAAACAAACAAACAGGTGAATCATGCAACAATATATAAACTATTAATTGTGGTTTTGTTATGATCTTTCTTATAACTGCTGCGCATATTTTCAGATCTAGGAATGGTCACTTCAGGGACTCGCTCCAATAACAACATGGCTGAAATTGTTGCATGCTACTATATAAAATACATCCAAGGGAGACAAATCTGTTCGGAGCATCAATGTTTCATCTATTGCTGAGCCGCTATTAAAAACACGTAAAACCAACGATACAGTCTATAAGGCTGAATCGCCGTCTCTTGGAAGAACCGGACGTGTATCGGGAGACCAAACACGTAAACTCTGTGAGTAATTCTCATTTCTCGTGCAAGTAGTTCGGTAGATGATCACTGACAAAGCAACAGCGGGTCCTCAGCAATGCTGGCCGTTAGCACTTAAGCGTAACACGAGCTGCAAACGTTCGGATTAGCGGCGAGAAACGATATCGGATAAACCCCCGACGACATCACCTTTTCTGTACGGATTAAACATGACATCCGCAGAAATAACTCCCGTGATCGCGCTAGCGCTTGTTAGGAGAAAACGGACACGTCACAACCGGTGGTTTGTGCTTTCCTTGATGCTCTGATTTTAACTATTTTACTTTTGGCGCTGGGGGGGGGGGGGCTAACGTACAGTAAGTAGCAACCCACCCCCACCTCTGCTGCGAGTTCGCATCCCGAGTCGGGCTCTGGCCTGGCTCTCCGCAGAGGTCTGTCTGCTGGCTGGTGGAGACGCCTGGCGGTGGTCATCTTTTTACTTTATTGCGCGAGTCATAAACTGGGCGCTGTTTTGGCAATTTATATTTTTTTTAAAAAAAAATAAAAAAAAGACGATGATTTAAGGTCTCAGGAGAACCTATCAGATTTTTCAAATTTAAATGTGGAACAGATAAGCAGGGGTGGAGTGTACTCGCTGACAGGGACCTTCTAGTCCGCGAGGCGGCGCCACGAGTCACAGGTTTCATCAAATACCCCTGTTCTTACACATTTATGATCGTCGGTAGAAACTACACGATTCACCGTCGATCCACCAACGGTTTCCTTGTATCTGGTTTTTATTAATTTTCTCTCTCTCTCTCTCCCCTTATCCATCTGTTCTACGTCTGTGATAAACTATCAGCTACCGGGCGGTGCTCAGCAGCGTTGTGTGAAGTAGAGTCTGCCTGGCTCTGACTCCGAGAAAACCGCGTGGACATGCAGTCTGTGGAATTTCCAAATGACTCATCCTTTATAAATCTGGAGAGCAAAAGCCCTGAACTCTTTGACTGAACCAAAGTTCAAACATCTACTTACCTAGACCGAGTTCTTTTCTCTTCTCTCTGAACCAGCAGTTCTTTGAATTAGTTTCAAACTGGTACATTATCAGATTGTTTCTTCCAACGCCCTTGCTGTTGGGTTGGTGTTTAAAAGATCGATATACTAAGTAAATAATTTCCGTTTTTATGGATATCGCTCCAGTTAAGAGTCAGGCTAATCTTTACTGGAATCATTCTGCATTTTCAAAGACAACATACTGATAAAGTGTAGAATGACAGTCATCTTTAAGCCGTCTGGGGATTCCAGAACGATTGTAACTTTTACATTAATTATAACTTTGTGCGGTATCATTAAGTACGTAGATTTCGCACGTTGTATACACACAAGTGCGAAATGGATGAAGCACCCGTGCGAACTTAGAGAGCGGGATCTCTGGTGGTACTTCCTGATTATGCCTCTGGAGAGCAGGCCTGGTTTGAAATGATGCTGCAAGCAGCATTTCCCCATCGATCACACAACATTATAAACATTTATAAGACCTGTTTAAAACAGAGTCCTATGCTCGGCTATGTCTTTGGAGACGGTAGTGTCCTAACCTGAAAAGGTATTACAGCTAATGAGAGAGAGAGAGAGAGAGAGAGAGAGAGAGAGAGAGAGAGAGAGAGAGAGGAGAGAGAGAGATGATGTCAGTCAGTACAGAGAGAGAGATGATGATGTCAGTGCAGAGAGAGAGATATGACGTCAGTACACAGAGAGAGAGATGATGTCAATACAGAGAGAGAGAGATGACGTCAGTACAGAGAGAGAGAGAGAGAGAGAGAGAGAGATGATGATGTCAGTGCAGAGAGAGAGAGATAAGACGTCAGTACACAGAGAGAGAGAGATGATGTCAATACAGAGATAGAGAGAGAGATGACGTCAGTACAGAGAGAGATATGACGTCAGTACACAGAGAGAGAGATGATGTCAGTACAGAGAGAGATGACGTCAGCACAGAGAGCGCGCGAGAGAGAGATGATGTCAGTACAGAGAGAGAGAGAGCGAGATGATGTCAGTACAGAGAGAGAGAGAGAGAGCTGGAAAATTCAGTTTTCGGATGATACATACAGCACACTTGCTGCCCTTTATTTAGAGAAATGTTAATACCATAAAGATATGAATGTTCGGATCTTTATATTACTCAGCGTTCGGCCCAAGCTCCTCTCTCTCTTAGAATCTTAAGGACACACAGAGAGAAAACTCTGATCTAGAGGGTTCAGCCTGGATAAACCTACCTCTCCTGAGCGTATTAGATTACGAAGGAGTTGGGTAGCCCGCTGCTCTCGCTAGGATGAGGTACACTAACACTAAGAAAAAATAATACAGGTCGAAATAAGACCTCACTCATAAACAGCTGAGGCGGCCGGTCGTGGAACCGACCCAACTACACCACATACACTTGCAAACTTAACAAACAGGCCATAACAATTACACCACACCACTCCACCCCCCCCAAAGTATTGATGAGTTTTAGTTTAGTGCAATCTGACGCTTCCAAGTGTTCATCTAAGTGGATAAAATATTGCAGTTAGTAGTATTTTTGAAGCCACTCAATCGGCCAAAAACGACGGCTTCAGTAGATTATTTAAATTGTCGTGAATTCCTCCCTGTTCACTGATTTCATACGCATCCTCAGTTATTTGGCGGCGAACTCTTCCGACATTGTTTCTTTTCGTTATTTTTCATCAGTCAGCTGCACGTGTTTCTTCCAACGTCTGTACGAGAAAAACTCTTGTAGGTTTGTTAGGTGGACCGAATTTATGGCGGACCAGAAAATTTCTGTGTTCCCGGTGTCACAAACTCCCACCCCCACCGCCCCGCCCTGTCAAGTTGTTGTTCCGGGTTCCTACCTACGTTAGCGGCCTGGTGCAACATGGGCAAGTACCGCAGCACCAACTACCCTGGTGACGAGTTAAACAGCTTGCCAGCCCCACGCAACACGTTATTCTTTAGCTTCTTTGACAAGTTTGTTCTGGGCTACGAGGAATTTTCTCATCAGCCTGTTGGGAAAAAAACTACTGTCCCAATCGTTTCCCAGTGTAGTACAACAAATGAACAACAAAGATCTTAACAGGATATATTTCAAAAAGACCAACCCGTATTCGGCGCATCCGATGATCCCTACCCCAACCATAACAGCTCCTACGTCTGACCTCCCATTGTGGGTTTTCGTCTTCTCTGAGTTAACGCGGCCGGAAGCAGCGAGAGTTGCATTTTACTTAGAATGGGTTTAGCATTTTAAAAAGTCTCTTATTGTCAAAATATTTTAGCCTAATTTGTACACACGGAAAAAAACAAACTGAAATAAAGGCTTCTAAAATCCCACCCATAATTGATTTGATAGTGGTGATGACGTATTAACGTCTACGAGGTATTCGAACTTATGACGTCACTGCTTTTCTGAGTTTCTCTTTGAGAGATGATTAGCACTCGACTAAAGAGTATTTGTTCCAGAACACCTTTCAGGTAATTCTAAACAAACCGGAAGCCCGCCCAAAATTACCTCGTTCTCCACTGTAGGAAGTAGCCGTACAACGTTCAGTGAAAAGTAGTGACAGGTTTTTGCGATACTGCGCAGGAATACGGCGTTTCCGTGCATGACCTTATCGTCTGCTACTAGCCAGCTTTCGTCGTTAAGCCCGCACTTTACCTACCATTAAAACGATTTCCCGCACCGTATATGGCCTGAGCTGATCTCATTCTCTCGAACAACGCACACTATTACAGTCTGGCAGCAAGATTAAGATACAAGAATCGTTCAAATGAAACTAGGCTGTTTCAACCAGATTTTACTGGAGCCGGCCGAGTACGCAAATGGCGACCTTGGGATTTCCTGTTACACGGCGGTGGTAAAGTCATGAACACCTCTGGATGATTAATTTGTATGGAATTCAGCGAACGCTTCTTTCTAACAAAGTTTAAGCCGAGAGGATATGAACCAAAAGAGCAAAACGTATCCAATAAAACCAATTCAGACGATCAATTTTCCGTGTTATCTTTACTTCGCCCACTGATGATTTCTTTCCTTTATAAAAGATCCCTCGCACCTGCTCGGATAACAGTGACGTGTTTCCGTCGAGCCTCGTTTTGAATTTATTATCGTCATTTATTAATGTTCTAATTTGTTAATGCAGGCTGTTTAGAACTAATTTCTATATCGATTAAATCTTCCTGTATTGTGAAAGCTAAACTATTTATCTATAATTATACATTGTTATCTTCTCTTTTTTTCTTCCTGTCTTTTCTGCAATTTTTTATTCAATTAAAATCTACATACAAGTAAAAAAGAAAAAAAGCATCGAATTTCAGGGAGTGGTTAATGAACTGAACCGGTCTCGTCATGGATCGTGGTCAAACCGCGAGTACCCTTTAGAGTACGGAAAGAGTGGAATCTGTCGTAATGGCGCAAGTGGCGGATATATATAAGAGAGAGAGAGAGAGCGTCGGTACAGAGGGAGAGAGATGGGGGGAGAGAGATGACGTTGGTACAGAGAGAGAGAGAGAGAGAGAGGAGAGAGAGAGAGCGTCGGTACAGAGGGAGAGAGATGGGGGGAGAGAGATGACGTTGGTACAGAGAGAGAGAGAGAGAGAGAGAGAGAGAGAGAGCGTCGGTACAGAGGGAGAGAGATGGGGGGAGAGAGATGACGTTGGTACAGAGAGAGAGAGAGAGAGAGATTGTGTGTGCGTGCGTGCATGTTTCTATTTTATTATTATTGCAGAAGTCTTTCGCTCTTTAATCTTGTGGATGCAAGCAGTCGGTTCAAGTCCTGGTGGAAGGACACCAATAGAACTACAAAGAGAGAACCATGACTCATGGAGGGCAGTGACTCAAACTGTCTCCGATCGCCGTTCATGATGTGAAATGTTCAACATAAAAAAAAAATAAAAAAAAAACTCAACCCAGAGACCCAGAGACCAACAGACCGAATGCCAGACTTGCAGACTTTGATCAGGAGGACAAAGGGCAGATTATCAGGCTAATGAAAAAAAGAACAGGAGCGACTAATGACCGGAAAGTTATGGCACCAATCTGGCCAAAACCGGTACGAGAACGATGACGTCATCCTGGGGCTGGGAGGAGGAGGAGGAGGAGGAGGAGTTGGTATAATGCTGCGGCGTAGAAATGTTGGCGATAGCATCCGCTGCCGATTTATCGCTGAGGGCACCTGCTTGATGAGGGGACGAGGAAGATTTCAGTTACGACGCAAAGGCAACGGGGAAACAGGGGGAAATCGCAACAAGAAATGTTTACATAATTCTGTAAAAGTCTAAAATTAAAACAGCCAAATTTCCATGTTTTTCCGAAGCGAATTTCTTAAAGTGAAAATAGAGAGAAAGGGGGTCTGAAGACGGTTCTTCAAAGTGCGCGAACGGTCCGGCGAATCGTTCCACCGTCCTCAACGTAATCCACTTTACGGTTCAATTAACCGTAAGCAGTTTTCAATATTAATATTTTCGTCTGAGTTGATCATAACCCCGGGGGGAGGGGATGGGGTCTGGTTAATGAGCAGCAGATGACGTTAAAATAAACATGACTTTAATAAATTCCGCCAATCGGAAAATAGAACCTTGCCCAGCCGGACCCGACAGCGGTTAATCGGTTAATCCTTCGCGCATCCGGTCAGGCTTTGAACGTTCTTAAAGCCAGGGTTTTAATTCTTTTCTTTTTCGGATGAAAAATAAATATAATTATATAGCAGAGAATAAACAAACTACGTGAAGAACGGGCACCTTGTCTGAGTAAACATACGATCAGCCCGAGGGTCTTTCCTTGTCTTAGGTAAGAACAGCGGGGTTCAAACTTAGGTCAGGACAGAGCGTAGATTAGGGGCTCTGTGATCGCGTTAATGCCGAATTCTCTGTTCTTTGCTGCGAGGACAAGTTGGCGGATTATAGGAACAGAGTATTTCCTTTGTTGCTTTCAGAATGCCGAGTTTAATATAGTGCGTTAGTAGACAGACCTGCTCGTGTCCAGGAGAGCCGCGCTGTTCGGATGATTTTTTCGACGGTCGGTCGGTTCTTGCTATTTTAACAGACAGAAGACCTGTAAACGTTGCAGGATCCAGACAGATAGAAGACATGTAGCCTCTGAAGGATCCAGAGAGACAGAAGACCTGTAAACGTTGCAGGATCCAGATAGATAGAAGACCTGTAGCCTCTGAAGGATCTCGACAGATATAAGACCTGTAGCCTCTGAAGGATCCAGACAGATTTAAGACCTGTAGCCTCTGAAGGATCCAGACAGATATAAGACCTGTAACCGCTGAATGATCCAGAGAGACAGAAGACTGTAGCCTCTGAAGGATCCAGACAGATAGAAGACCTGTAGCCTCTGAAGGATTCAGACAGATAGAAGACCTGTAGCCTCTGAAGGATCCAGAGAGACAGAAGACCTGTAAACGTTGCAGGATCCAGACAGATGGAAGACTGTAGCCTCTGAAGGATCCAGACAGATAGAAGACCTCTTACGCCGCCGAAGGATCCAGACAAACAGTCTACACCAGACGAAAAAGCGACTGTCGTAAAGATCCGCCTGCCAATGTCGTTCAGGATGAAGTAAATGCCACTTTACGTGAATCCCGTACTTACCAACAGGTGCCCGTCGGTGGTTAGGCTACTCGACCTGTAACGTTGAGTTCGAATTCCGATCGCGACCGGCTCAAAATGGCGTATAGTATCATCACTAGGCAGCTACCTGGGTTTTTTCCACATCTGAAAATAAGACTTGACCTCCCCTGCCGGGAAGTGGTGATGCAATCTCCTCAGTAAGTTAGCACACGATCCTTAATCTCGTGACTGAGGTAGGGATCCATGAAACCTGAAAACGCGGAAGTGTCCAAGGAGGAGGAACACTATTAGCAAAACAACAACAACAACCAAACAAAAAGAAATATACTGTATATATTTTTAAACGAATGATAAAAATTTAAAACCTAATGCAAAAATTAAGCAAACGCTCATCGTATTGGTCTCTATTTCTTGGATTCCTTTCTGGTCCTTCTGTCGGTGCCAATATGCAATGTCCAGCAAAGCTAATACGGTGGGTCTCAGACTCTCGGAGGAAGTTTCCGCAAATACAGGGAAGGTTCTGCCAGGACGCCAAGGGAATGAAGGATAACAACTTGAGCGTTTACGAGCCTTTGCCCGTCCTTTATAGAGGGCTTGCGGCCCCTACTCATCTCTCAATCTCGAAAACTTATGTTGGATTTCTTCGATACAACAGCGGATCGCTTGCGTTTCCAGAGGGGAATCTCCGGCCTCGATTCGCGATGCCTGCGCGTGAATAGGAGAAGAGGATGGGAAGCAGAGCCAACGGTGACAGACGACGGACGGGTCGGCTGGGCCGCCATTATTCTCTCTCGCTCCACACCAACCGTCTCTGCGTTTGGTCAGCTGGCAGGTAACACAGCCCACCTGTACGTTTACCGTTATGTCTGTTTATAAGGTAAAGAAAACATAATCACGGTCTTTTGTCTATTTTCTTCACACACACACACACCCACAGTCAGAAGCCGACTGGATGAAGCGTGTAATTACTCCGGACCAGGATTTAATTAAGCTGTTTTGTGCCAGTATTCTGATATCTTTCTCGTCACTTCTCTCCTTAATTGGCTAAGCGGCCCCTTTCCCCTAGTCCATTCGCAACAGGTGGCGTTGAAAATTAAATTTGCGATATGACTCATTAATTACCAAACCCTAATTTAATACCCGTAGAATTAAATAGGCGACTACTTACGGTTATTAATTCCGTCGAAATAAATTTTAACTGAAGTTAGATGCGTGAAAGGGGTTAAATTACCTGCACCGTTATTTTTCTGTTAATTAAAGACCCAATCTTCATAAACAAAATAATAAACAGGGTGTTTAACCCGCAGGCTTCTTTCTTGGAGGATAATAGAGAGACTGCTACACTAAACGTAAGAGCGTCATCTGTCGCTGTACCTGGGTACTACAAACGGGATATTAGGAACGGATCTTATTAGGATTTCCTATCGACTTCTTTTTTTTTGGTTTTAGCAGCGCCATACCTCTCTAAAAACCGCCTGACTAGCATACCGCCAGGGTGGAAAATACAGACAAACAGCGAGTGTGTAAATATTGTGAAACATTGCTGTTCTTTTGTCTTCAAGGCCGAACATCCAGACTTTGTGTACACAGACCCCGAGTCAGTCATCACCAACCTCCTCCCCCCCCACCCAACCCCGTTGATTCGTATGGTAGAGAAGGATCCACCCTCTCTCTATTTACAACAATGGGCCAATTCCAGCGCTTGAATTGCCATTTCGAAGCGGCGCCTTGGCCGGTCAGAGTCGGTCCTGTTATCGCTGAACGCTCGTCAGAACTGGCGTGGATAAGTATAGCCGCCATTGAATGCAAAGAACAAACAATTACCATAACACAAAATCTACAGACAAAGGTTTTTCAACAAAATTCCAAAAAAAAAAAAAACAAAAGGAAAACAACTGATTTTTACTTACTGGATTCAGAAGTATTGCTTCATTTAACATTGTATGCTACCCGAAGGAATTCAAAGAAAGGAGAACAGCTCTTCTATATGACGAGTCAAAAAAAAAGGAGAAAAGAATCATTTACCAGTAGTTAACGGAAAGACGCACAGCTCGCCCTCTAGCGGTACACACAAGTACGGTATAGGACGCTACCTTCGTGACTGCTGCTGTTTCCCTCGCTCCAGTCTTCGTGGGAGCCTAACTGATCTTCTTCACCACTATCTTTAAATGTCGGTGAGTATAGTTTCACTGACCGCAGACATCCGGCCATTTTTAAAATCTAGCGCCGAGTTATTTGTCGTCGGCCTTCCAGCCATGTGAAGAAGACCGTTGCAGACTCCTCCTCTGTTTATGTCTGATGTCACCAAACACGCTGCTGTTCTTTAAAGGAATTGAAATGAAAATAAACAGGAACCTGTTTAGTTGCTGATAAATAGTTGGCGAATCTTCATTCAGAAGTAGCCATTCTCTGAAAGAGATACGCACGCACAAGATAGCTGCAATTTTCCTGTCTAGGAAAACCGTTTACTGTTTCATTCGATCTTAAGAATTAAAAATATAAAAGTTATCTTACCGATTTTTACTGAATTGGTGTGGGATATGGAGGTGTGCACGCCCGTTTTTCGTTATACATAATCTAATACGGTTAATGATGTGGGTTGATACGACGCACAAACAACTGATGAAGAGGCTAGTCACAGGCGGGCGGGGGGCTTAAATGACGTCACATATAGTTGAAGAAATAGGATGTCGTCACAAGCAGATAATGACGGAATAGAGTGAGATATACAAATGATGACTTATTAAACTTGCTTTTGTCATTACGACCGTTTGTCAAGTTTACATAGGGGTTCGATGATTGCTTGAGTTCTGTAGAAGATTTGAACCGCATGCCCGGAACCAGCGTCCACCCTCTTCTGTCTGTCTGGATTCGTGCGGCAGACATTTTAAGAATACATTACAAAGTCTTCTAAAGGGAATTTACACTAAAGGTCACCGCAGATTTACTCTGAACACGTTTACACGAACGTTCCAAATTTAATATCAGAAAAGCAAACAAGACAAATCTCATCTATTACATATCTGGCTATTATTAATTAACTCTCAAATTGCTAATTATTTTCTAGGATACGAACTTCTGGAATCCTGCATGGGGGGGGGGATGAACATCGTTAGGTTTACCCATCTTTAACCTCACCGTAAATGCTTGAGTAAGCCTGCAAATTAGTTTAAGAGACTGAGAGTATCCTTCCTCCAGGAGCGACTACTGATGCTGGTGCGGCCCACAAGTAAAGTGCATGATGGGAATTCCATTCAGAAGACCTCCTATTTATAAGATTGCTAAATTATTATTATTATTATTATTATTATTATTATTATTATTATTATTATTATTATTATTATTATTATTATTATTCTTATTATTATTATTATATTATTATTATTATTATTATTATTATTATTTATTATTATTATTATTATTATTATTATTATTATTATTATTATTATTATTATTATTATTATTATTATTATTATTATTATTATTATTATTATTATTATTAGTAGTAGTAGTAACGATTTTCCAAAAACTATCTTTCTTGGAAAGTATAAATGGAAAACTTAAAGATAAAATAGCCTGGTGTTTAGGCGAAGCGTCAGGTTCTCGTCAGAACAGACATGGAGCGACGCTGTGCGGGCAGATCGACGACGACGTCACTCCGCTACCGAGACGTGAGGTGGCGCGCCGTCCATCTGGAGAGGACTGAATCCAAGACCACAGCACCTTCCAAACACGTGTGGGCGGGTGCTCTGGAGCCACAGCTTACACACTCCAAAAGGTGCTGAAAAACATGTTAGCTCTCGAGGTATTGCCGTGAGAATATATATATATATATATATGTATTTAGAAAATATCTAAATTCTTTATCTGAATTTGATAATTCGTGATTACAGAGTTGGAACCGAAGGATGCACAGTAGTGGTTCAAGTTAGAACTGCGCGAGTCTCTCTTAAAGGGTCAGGCCATACGGTTACAGCTAATTGAAGATGGACTCAGAATACACCCTCGTCTCCCACCCCCACCCCCACCCCTAAGCTTCCCAGGGAACGGTGGGCGGAAAGGGGATTTTCAGCCCGCCGTAGCAAGATTGTAAATTAGCAGAAACTCAGAACTCCGGAGGAACGTTAGAAGGCGAACGAGAGCGAGAAACGGAATAATTCTTCCTGTTCGAGTCGTTCCGGCTTAAAGCGCGAACTAACTGGCTGCCAAGTTTAACGACTGGGAGCGAGTAGTAACACACTGGTTAGGGTTTGACCGCCGTTCTTTCACCCTCCCCCCGCCGAGAGGCAAACGTCAAAACAATGCAAAGAATTCATCAATCATTTCCATCGGGGAAGGGGCGGGGGAGAAGATATCGACTGGTAGCTAATACGATAAAAAGGCAAGAGTTCCTTAGTCGCTGTCGAAATTCGCTCATCCCAATGTGGTGCATTTACCCGCTGAAGCCGCGGTTAGCAGTAGACTCGCCAAATCTGGCTTCCAATTAGTCCGCTGCGTCCTCGTGATTAGCTATGCATTAATTAAAATTCATTGGTCGCAGTCACGTGCTTCTTGTTTCCGCAGACTCTCGTAAGGTGAGCGTCAAGTCTGATTAGCAAGAGAGGGGGGGGGATGGAAACTTGGGTTGGGGAGGAGAGAGTTGTAGAAAGGAAAGATGGAAATTGCCAAGAAATAAAACTATCGATGGGATTTTTTTAACGAGGCGAAGCCCATAACCCCGCTGCCGGAAGGCGGAGAAGAGATGTCAGGACCGCACTCGTAGACATACGTCACAGAGTTTCTGATCTATGTCACTAGCTGAGGTGAGTTAGGAGGAAGATGACGGGCGTTTAATAGCGAAAAGCCTCCCTCACTTGTAAACCTTAAGACCAAAGGTTTACTCGATCCTTTCTTTTTTTTTGTTAATCTATCGATTCTGCTGTCTCTCTCTATATTGGGCTGTATTTATCAGCTTCTTGTAAGTTAACTTTATATTTAGCATTATTCAAAATGATCCTTTTTTAAATTCGCAGCGAAGCTGACAGACTCGGGGGACAGGCGATGAAATTAATTCTCAGGCTTTAGTCGAATACTGCCACCCCGCCCTGACAGCTCGGTGTCGACAATTAAAAGCTGTGTGGCCTATGCAATTAAGGCAGAGCCAGCGCGCGATTCTGAGACGACCCCCCCTCTCTCAAGGTTCGCCCTCAATCGATATACATCTGTAGGTAGAGCCGTTTGTTCATTTAAGTTGTTTAACGAAAAAACTATCCTCTCTGTTCACATGTGAACGGTACGTGACTACGGAGCGAGGACGAAATTATCAAACACTAATAGATGCTGACATAGGTGGAAGGGGGTTAAAATAACAAAATACAGCAGCTGAAACTCAGTATTCAGATTAAAGTACTCGAAAATCCCTTGTGTATTTAATACAAGTGTTACATGGTAGCTGTGATGCGAGTCTGTCGCTCTCTTGCTGGCAGGTACAATGCATGAACAAAACGTCAAATCGTGCATACATCTTTATATTCATTATCCATCAGTAATTAGTCTTTAATAAGGCCATCGTCGCTTTTCTTGTACTCTCAGGGTGCACACAGAATCTTGTGGTGTCGTAATAGCCCACATTATATTACTATGATTTTACTTATCTCCCTTTAGACAGAAATTTTCACCTCTTAAACGGGAAGCGGTGATATCAAAGAGGAGAAAAGGGTTTGCCTTTTTAAAAAAAACAGAAACACCACTCGCGCGCGGTCGTTCTAGGTGTCAGTCAAGGTAAACCTTCGCGTTCGTGAAGTAGAAGTAGCAAAGTCCGACAACTGCGTAAAGCGATTTCTCAGCGGAACAAAGCACTGTGGGTATTTTCGAGACAACGGAAGTGTCATGTGATGCGAGACAGCATTGTCTAAGGAAGTTTCTGGTGAAGGACAAAGTATCAGAGGGGCTGAAATTTACCGGTGATTGGGCGTACGGTTCAGTGATATGAGCCTCTCACCTGCATTTAAGTGGTGGAAAAGATTTTAACACGGAATCGAACGGTAACGGATGATGGACACGCTCGAGAGCAACCAGTGGTGGCGGACCCACCTCCTCCCCAGCAAACATTAGCCGTATCAATGACGAAAGCAAAGTTCTAGTCGTTATCAAAGATATCCGCGCCCCGATCGATCTCGGGCTGTTGGCTATCTTCGACAGCTATCCTCGATCATATCAAACGTTGCTGTCATATAGTTTGTTTATTACTCATTCTGTGCTACGTTAAACCGTCGATTCAGCTGACAACTGCAGTGCGTAAGTCAGCTATCCCCCCTCCCACTTTATTGCTCTCAGCCAAATTCAGAGACCCTACAAGAAAAGAGGCCCGTCGCTCTAATGCAGTCTCAGGTGATTTCTGAAAGCGGAAAGAACTCGTTAGTCTGGTTGGGAATAAACGCCGGTTTGTCGAGATGTGCCGTTTGACCCGGACACCTTTCAGAAGGTCTAACTGTGCATATTTTTGGTAAATACTCGACAGTTAGAAAACACACAGCGGAGATCTGCTGACATTTATAACTGAATTAGTCAGAAGCAAAGCTATTTGCAGATGCGCTGAGGGACATAAGGCGACCTGATTGATGTAGAGCAGCGATAATTCCAAGGTGGTTACTTAACTTACAATTTATAAACTTCAAACACAAATAAAAAAAAAAAACGAGAACAAGACTACTGGGGTAATAATAAGTCTACAGATTCCTGTAACTGACGGCAGCATTTAAAATGTTAATTTGACTTGAATTGGTTTCTGTACTTTATTTTGGGGTTTAGTTGATGAAGATAGCAAATACAATCACGTGTGTGCTGGGATCCCCCCAGTTTTCTGCACATTTTCCAATCAGTTTTCTTTTAGAGGGAATGGAAGAAACCGGACCTCCTTCTCCTCATCTCTCTCTCTCTCTCTCCTCCTCTCTCTCTCTCTCTCTCTCTCTCTCCTCTCTCTCTCTCTCTCCTCTCTCTCTCTCTCTCTCTCTCTCTCTCTCTCTCTCTCTCCTTATGTGTGTATGTGTATGTGAGAGTGAGTGAGACATTATATTTTAAAATTATGCAGGAATTTAATTGGTAAAATAAGGATAGAACTGTAGTTCTCTGTTAAAAACTCAGCAAAGCATTTGTCTTTTACATCCTGAACACCTGAGTGGCAATGAGTGTGTTAGGAAATATCCACAAACCTTTAACTGAACACCTGTAGTTCAGGGGAAGCTTCATGATGATTTAACGATGAAGCTTTTTCCTCAATGAGAAATTATAAATACGACTGAGATGACATTTACGCGCAAGAAGAAAGTAGTTGTAATTGGTCTGAACAGCTGATGCTTTGGCGTGCGAATCAGCAAACCTGCTCATTCACCGCTGTCTTAGAGTCAGGAAGTCTCAGCCAAAGGTTCTTTGATTAGGTGTAGACTTCATGCGGCCAATTAGAAAAAAATTATCGCATCCTGAGTTATTTCCAAAGAAGCGGTCTAAGTGAGGATTTTTCCTTTACGAGGAGCAAGTCAATAATTTCCCCGAGTTGAACGTCTAAAAGACAATGGTTAAGGATGTATGCGTGGCTTTCTCCATGCGCCCACCGGGCTGGGGGAGATGGGAGGAGCCACTTTGGGCACAACTATCGCCAAACGGCGGACAAGGGAGTTAATTAGTATAGGCAAAAAACAGACGACGTCTAGAACGGCATTACCGGAGTTCTCGTTCTTTTAAAGTAAATCGTCGAAAGAAAAACAAAGAACAATGGCAAAAAGCATCGTCTCCAACGGGTTTAAGAAAACGTCTGGTAACTATTAGGGTTAATCCCTTTAATAGACAGCTACAGAAATAAAGAAGTCCGACGAGTTTAGTAAGCACTAATAGCTCTGAATTTTCTAAATCTACATTTTCTTTTTCTACTTTCACTTTAGCTAGCAGGACGTCTTCATAGAAACCTTAAACGGTCTTAACCGATGGTGATGAGCTACGGAATTATGACCGTCCAGTTTACTTTGTAACACGAAGGAACAGTCATCAATAAAGAATGAATCGTATTGTAAAAACCTGGGGGGGGGGAGAGTCAGTTCGTCTTTGTGTCTATTTATAGCACCTTTATTTAAGAGTACAGCGTTAGTTGAAATCATGAGAATTGTTATTATTATTATTATTATTATTATTATTATTATTATTATTATTATTATTATTTATTATTATTATTATTATTATTATATACCTCGTCTTAAACCAGGCCATCGTGGTAATTTGACAATTAACTTTTCCATGTTTGTCGAGGTTGGTAGCTGTGGACACAAACGAAGACGAATCAGGGTTTGTGACTAAACAGAGATTATTGCCGGAAAGCTGCTTAAATTCGAAATTCGTTACACCACAGAGACTGATAGAGTCGGGGAGAGGGAGCTTGGGCTGCGTGGTGGTTAGGGACATACTATGAATTGTAAGTTGTTAATAAATTAAAAAAAAAAAAAACACTGAAATGATGGATGCAGAACGAATTGTTTTGGCAGAAAATAACAACTTTGGTGGAAAAAATCCGGATCAAACTCTCTAATTAATTAATAATTGGTTGATATATTAGGCAATTATTATTGCTTTTTAATGTTGCATGAAGTGATAATTTTCTTTCACAAGATAAATTGATATATATATATATATTAGTGTAAATAGTTTTAATTTCACTATTCAATTTAAAAAAAAAAACAACTTGTACAAAAAATAGATTTTATACGATACTGTGAAAATTCAGCTTAACATTTAAACCTCGATATTTAATTTCTTCTATCGTTTGCACAACACACAACACACACACCACGCACCCACACGCACACACCACACAGCCACACAGACACACACAGAGACACACACACCAGCCACACACACAGAGACACACACACACACACAGACAGACACACACAGAGACACACACACACAGACAGACACACACACAGACACACACACACACAAACACACACAGAGAGACACACACACACACCCCACACAAACACACACAGAGAGACACACACACAGCCACACACACAGACAAGACACACACAGAGAGAGACACGCACACAAGCACACACACAACACACACAGAGAGACACACACACACACAGCCACACACGCACAGACACACACAGCCACACACAGACACACACACAGACACACACAGAGACCACACACACAGCCACACACAACAGACACACACAGAGACACACACACACAGAGACAGACACACAGACAGACACACACAGAGAGAGAACACACACAGCCACACACACAGACACACACAGAGACACACACGCACACACACAGCCACACACAGCCACACACACAGACACACACAGAGACACACACAGAGACAGACACACCGACCACAGACACACACAGAGAGAGACACACACACACAGCCACACACACACAGCCACACACACACAGACACACACAGAGACACACACGCACACACACAGACACACACACCACATACACACAAACACACACACAGAGACACACACACACAGCCACACACACAGCCACACACACAGACACACACACACAGACACACACAGAGACACACACGCACACACACAGCCACACACAGCCACACACACACAGACACACACAGAGACACACACAGAGACAGACACACAAGAGAGAGGACACACACAACACAGCCACACACACACAGACACACACACAGACACACACAGAGACACACACACACACAGCCACACACACACAGACACACACAGAGACACACACACACAGAGACAGACACACAGACAGACAGACACACAGAGAGAGAGACACACACACCACAGCCACACACACACAGACACACACAGAGACACACACACACAGCCACACACGCACAGACACACACAGCCACACACACAGACACACACAGAGACCACACACCACACAGAGACGACAGACACACATACAGACACACACAGAGACACACACGCACACACACACAGCCACACACAGCCACACACACACACAGACACACACAGAGACACACACACAGAGACAGACACACAGACAGACAGACACACACACAGAGAGAGAGACACACACACACAGCCACACACACAGACACACACACACAGACACACACACACACAGCCACACACACACAGCCACACACAGAGACACACACACACAGAGACAGACACACAGACAGACAGACACACACAGAGAGAGAGACACACACACACAGCCACACACACACAGACACACACACAGACACACACAGAGACACACACGCACACACACAGACACACACAGCCACATACACACACAAACACACACACACGAGACACACACACACAGAGACAGACACAGACACACACACACACAGCCACACACACACAGACACCCACAGAGACACACACACACAGAGACAGACACCAGACAGACAGACACACAGAGAGAGAGACACACACACAGCCACACACACACAGACACACACACAGACACACACAGAGACACACACGCACACACACAGACACACACAGCCACATACACACAAACACACACACACAGAGACACACCACACACAGATACAGACACAGACACACACACACACACACACAACACACACAGAGACACACACACACACAGCCACACACGCACAGACACACACAGCCACACACACAGACACACAGAGACACACACACACACACAACACAAACACACACAGAGAGACACACACACACAGCCACACACGCACATACACACACATCCACACACACAGACACACACATAGACACACACACACACAGACACACACACATACACACACACACACACACACACAGACACACACACACACACAACACACACAGACACACACACACACACAAACACACACAGAGATACACACACACACACCACACACGCACAGACACACACAGCCACCACACACATACACACACAGAGACACACACACAGACCACACACACAGACACACACAGAGCCACACACACACAGCCCACACATCCACACACACACACACACAGACACAGAGACACACACACGCACACACACAGACACACACAGCCACATACACACAAACACACACACACAGAGACACACACACACAGCCACACACACAGACACACACACACAGAGAGAGAGAGACACGCGCGCGCGACCGCTCCAGTCCCCTCTCTATGGGATTTCGCGAGTCTTAGTTGGCGGATGAAGCCAATCTAGAATATTTACTCATTTAATGAAATTGTTAGAAAAAAACAAATAAAGTCCTCCCTCTGGTTGACAGAAGTTAAATCACAGAATAAGAATTAAAGCTGCGGTTCGAGCAGAAACCCTGATCCTCTCTACGCCTCCAGCTGTGTGTGTCGACACCCTAAGCTGCGAATTTATTTACCGATTAAATTATCACTGGGTGACCCACAGCTCGGTGTCGTTATGAAGAGCAGCAGGCCCAAGACATATCCACCATTTTGACTTTGAACGGGTCCGCACTATCAGCCATTGCTGGCAGGTTACTTAATTAACTCGCAAATCTTGCTGCTGTTTTGCGCTTCCGGTAACAGGCTGGGCTGATACTGGAGCCGATTTATGGCCGCGGCCTTCGATGCCGGTAGACGACGTACAGTAGCTCGCCGAGAGAACGCGCAGCCCCCTGAGAGTGAAACTGGGTAATTAACGGGTTTTGTTAAGTCGGCGATGGATGCTACAGTCTGGACTGATTACCTGGCTTCAAGGAGCTCGCTGAGGGCTGATCAAAGCGCGCGGAGTCACATTTGTGGCACAACTAATCCGCCCGAGACAGCCCTTTTAAATCTCCAGTTTTGTCGGAAGGAGCTGCTAACGTTTCCGCCCCGGTCCCGCAGTCGTGACAGGGAGACTTTTAACGAGTAGGGTAGGGTCCGCGCCGACCCGACCAGCGGACGACGGCTGGAGCAGCAGGCTGTGCTGCACGTACGAGCCACCAGGGGGCGGTGTCGTTCGCCGAGAAGAGAGAACGAACCAAAAAACGGTTTCCATGGAGAAAGAACCGAAGACCGTATCCCTGATTCTCTAAACGGTAGAGTGAGTCCTTAGGTCGCACACAGGGGCTGCCCTCGCTAACCCTGCGCGAAACGATGGTGCCAAATGTAAAAAAAAAGAACGAGAGAGAGAGAGAGAGAGAGAGAGAGAGATGGAGAGAGATGACGTCAGTACAGAGAGAGATGGTAGAGAGAGAGAGAGAGAGAGAGAGAGATGGAGAGAGATGACGTCAGTACAGAGAGAGATGGTAGAGAGAGAGAGAGAAGAGAGAGAGAGAGATAGAGAGAGAGAGAGAGAGAGAGAGAGAGAGAGAGAGAGAGGGCAGGGTCACTTTAATTTAAGGTGTCCGTCATACGACTTTATGTTTTTGCTTCATTTATTCATGATTATTTCAAGCCCTCGACGAATCAAGTTTTTGCTGATGTTTCGTAGATCATCCAGAACGATTACAAATTAGTCTCGACCGTTTAGGCTGCGCGAGCGCAAGAAGACGAGGCTGCCAGTCCCCCCTTCCACCCGAGTTGTCTCTCTTTGGACCAGGCTATGCGCACTTCTCAGCTCCGTCCTCTTTACTTCGGCGACTATTCGTTTTTAACTATATCTCTGCGGGATGAAATCTAGAAGCATTTTTCATTTATGGTAATGAACCTTTTAAAAGTAAATTTATAACGCATTTCCGAGATATTAAAAAAATTTTTTTAAAAAAACAGGGTGTTTGATTATTTCTAATTCAGATTGATGCCTTTCTTTGCTTTTCCCTCCTCGGTTGAAGACAGGGCGAGTCTTTTGAAGGCAACAGATTTATAACCCATTTCACACTTGGCTCGACGGAAAAAGATATACTGATCGCATAGTTCATTAACAGCCATGATTCAGTGAGAGAAATGATCTATCACCCATTAACTGCGTAATAAATTTAGAAGCTCCTCTGTTCGGCAGACGACTGGCGCGTAATAACCCTCCGCCCGAGAACAGAGTTCCATTGGTCCGACGAAACGACGGGTATTTCTCATTCATTAATATGCACATATATGAATCATCGGTACTAATTAATTGCATGTGTCACCCCCAGGTCACGTGCTAATATTGTCTTTTATTTTTCCTACCAGTATTGGGGTCACGTGCACAAGAAACGCAAGCCTTTGACAGACGACCCAAGCGCGAAGTTCAACACATCCCGACCGACTCGTTTGGTGATGTCCCCCGTCTCTTGTAGAGGGGGCGTTTCAAATTCGCCGCCCCCCCTTCATATGTTCAGACACGTTCTAGAATGCATTACGAGGCTAGTTTATACGTGCACCCGCCGTCTAGAATAATAATCTGCTGGTCGTGTAATTACCGTTCGGAAACTTGCAAGAGTCTCTCGTGATTTAATTCGAAGGGCTGGCAGTTACGCCGGTATTCTGCGGGTGGGGGCGCTTTTATCGCTGTAATGATTAACAGAGATGAGCTATGACGGGCCAACTTTTTTTCGCTATTGTGCAATAGATAGAAAAAAAATAAACAACGGCATAGATTAGAGGTGACCAGGAGGAACAAAGCCGTGAAATAATGCGAAGCGCTTCTGCCAGCTTTCGATGTGAGCCCCGAGTCGACCCAGTTCGAGGCAGAACACGTCAGCTGTGGCAGACAGGAGGCGAATATCTTTAAAACCAGGACATCCCTACACCAACACAGATCTCACGCAGCTGCATCCATCGATTCGACCCCGAAACTATTGTAGAATTTCTCGTCGCGGTATCGATGATGACGGTTGCAGTATGTGACTATGGCGATTTTAGAAGGGAAAAAAAGGAGCAATGCCCGAATACTAACTTCTGGCCATTTTTTCTCCATAGTGGGTGTTCAGTTCCAGACTGGAACTCCGTGACATGGGTTTGGTCTGCTAGTGACGCGTTCTTCGTTGAGTTTTAGTTGGTTGGTTGGTGGAACTGCTGATAGCCCGTCGTAAAGCCCCAGTTCCGGAACAGGTGAAGAAAAGGGAAGAGGGGGAGGAGCTGGGGCCGCGTGGCGATGGAACCTATTGCCGACGCCACTTCGGCTGCCCTAGCAACAAAAAAAAAAAAAAACTGTAGAATTTTCTCATTACAAGTGCGAATAAACTGGAGTACTCCAGGAGAACCTACGCGGAATCGGTGCCTGCAATAGACGAGGGAGACAAGAAACACACCGCGGATTAGATACCACACAAACATAGCCCACATCTATAGTTAGGCAATAATGAGCGCCACCACGGCGAGTGAGAGCGCTACGCACTATACTAACCTGCTATTTTTTAAAGATTTTACCTAGGTACAATCCAAAAGAAAAAAGGTTCGAATAAATGCAAAGTTACTAAAATCGAACAACATTTATCCTGTATTTTATTTTCTAAAACAGTAAAACAAAGTAATAAAATGAAGTCGGAGACAGATAAATAAAAAGATAGAAATACGATTTTATCAAATAGATTAACGCAACTGTCGGTAGGTTGTTTGTGTTTAAAACTTCTATTCTCTTTGAAGTTACGGGATGATGATACCGTCTACCAGTTATTATTATTTATTTATTTGTAAAAAGCACTTTATGTAAGCTGATAGGCTAAATATTTAAATGCCTTTGATTTAACGAGCAAGGAATAATATAAAAAAAATTATAATTAAAAAATAATTCATTTCTCTAAGAAAAACTTACAATATCTCTCTCTACCATCTCTCGCTCTCTCCTCTCTCTCTCTCTCTCTCTCCTCTCGTCCCCCCAACTCTCTCCCCCCCCCCTCTCTCCCTCTCTCTCTCTCTAATCCTCTCCCTCTCTCTCTCTAATCCTCTCCCGCTCTCACCAGCTCTCTCTCTCTCGCTCGCGCTCTCGCTCTCTCCAGCCAACACGCCGCTCCGGCGCGCGCTCCTGCCGCGACGCCAGCTCGCTCTCTCTAACCCTCTCGACTCTCGCCTCCGCTCTCTCACTCCATCTCTCCGCGCCACCCTCGCGCTCGCTGCCCGCCTCCCAGCTCTCTCTCCATCGCGCGCCTCCGCCAGAGCGCGCTCTCTCTCGCCAGCGCGCGCGCGCGACTCGCGCCTCTCGCGCGCGCGCCCTCGCGTCTCCATCTCACCTCCAAGCTCTCTCGCGCTCGCTCCGCTCCGCGCCGCCTCTCGCGCTCGCGCGCCCGCGCTCGTCTCGCGCCTATCGCTCGCGCGCCCCCGACCATGACTCCGCCCCCTCCCAGAACCTCTCCCGCCACGAACGCCCACGCCCAAGCCCCCCCCGGCCCCACCAACACCCCCCCCTCACCCCACCCATCCGCAGCGAACCCCTCTTCACCCCCCTCCCAAGCCCCGCGCTCGTCTCTCGGGCTCCGCTTGCGGCTCTTTCTCTTTTCTCTCTCTCCCATCTTTTCTTAGTTAAACATAAAGCTCGGAGATGAAATAAACAGCCATTATTTTTCCTAGTGAAAAAATAATTCAACCTAATCTAAATTGTTAAATAGCAATTTAGGAATTATTTTTCCAAATTATATCAATAACCTATAAACCATTTATTATTATTATTATTATTATATTATTATTATTAGTATTATTAGTATTAGGATTATGATTAATGATTATTATTATTATTATTATTATATGATTTATTTATTATTATTATTCCCAAGAATCTGTAACCCATCGTTATCGTATTTTCTATCGGTGTATAATTACGAACAGGTTATTTTCCATCTTTTTTCCCGCCTGTTCCGGGAGGGCGAGAATAGGAATGACATTCGAAACAATTGACTCTAGACTGTTTGCACACACAAAGAAAAACAAACTTAATTCCTCGTATTGGGAATCACTTCTGAATTCGATTCTTACTTCATAGTAAGAGAGATAATTGAAAGAGGGAAAATTATATATTTCACTCTGTGTCGATATTAAAACGAGAATCGTGTTTTATATTTTGTAGTCGTAAAATCTCTTCTCTTTTTTAGCGTAGCCTGTCTGCTGAGAAGTACAGTAGAACGTAGTACGGTATATTAATAGTATAACATAATCTGGTAATGACGAGGAATTACCGGACGGCATGACACACACACACACGTGTTAGACTGAAGCTCGCGTGAGGCTAAGCGAGATGTCGGCCCACGTGGCCAGCTGTCTCAGCAAATAAAGGAAAAAAATGACTCGGTTGGTATTAGTTCGAATGACAGGTAACTGGAGCGGGATGGATGAATGTACGTTAGGTATTACAAAGCTGGAAGCCACCGTGGAGGAGAGTTCCCACCAGAGAGAGACGAGTGGGTTCGCCATCTTCACGTTGTGTTAACAATCAGTCAGGTGTCGGTTTGTCGCGGTCTAATCTAACTAACGATAATCTCATATGCGAGTACAGGTCTTTTACTTTCTATATCGCTATGAACGGGGGGGGGCGAGGAATTGAATTACTTCATTGCAAGAATAAATTATACATAAAGAAGAAGAAAAGTCTTTGCTTCAGGGTAGAGTGGCTGGCTTCGTTATTCAGAGATTAAGAGCAATAGATCGAGGGCCTGAGAAAAAAAAGAAGAAAAAACTAAAACTAGTAATTAAAGGGAGATAAATAAGGATTTTATTTAGATACGAGGAAGAGAGGGAACCAAGTCGAAGTCAAGCTGATATTATGATCAGTCTTCTGTGGGGACAAAGTGGGACTTGGATGTTTATCGTTGTTTAGCTGATTATCTAATTAGACTAATCAAAATTACTGGGGAAGGATGGATTCGGTTAAAATAAAAGAAAATAAGGGAGGAATAAGAATCTTTAGGAAACTTCGGGGGCCCCACTTCCAACGACAAACTCCTAAAAAAACAGTTTACTTTGTGCGCAGAGTTTGCAGACTTAAAAGGTAGGGCCCGTAAATTACACGTGTCAACAACAAGCAAAGAGGGCCTTTTAGTTCTTTACAGCTCTCATTAAAGTTGAAGTAAAGATGACGTTTACTTTATGACTAACGTTAAAGATAAAGTAAAGATGGGGCTTACTTCATGGCATTTATTAAAGATGGAGTAAAGTTGGGGCTTACTTCATGGCATTTATTAAAGATGGAGTAAAGTTGGGGCTTACTTCATTGCATTTATTAAAGATGGAGTAAAGATGGGGCTTACTTCATGGCATTTATTAAAGATGGAGTAAAGATGGGGCTTACTTCATGGCATTTATTAAAGATGGAGTAAAGTTGGGGCTTACTTCATTGCATTTATTAAAGATGGAGTAAAGATGGGGCTTACTTCATGGCATTTATTAAAGATGGAGTAAAGATGGGGCTTACTTCATGGCATTTATTAAAGATGGAGTAAAGATGGGGCTTACTTCATGGCATTTATTAAAGATGGAGTAAAGATGGGGCTTACTTCATGGCATTTATTAAAGATGGAGTATAGATGGGGCTTACTTCATGGCATTTATTAAAGATGGAGTAAAGATGGGGCTTGCTTCATGGCATTTATTAAAGATGGAGTAAAGATGGGGCTTACTTCATGGCATTTATTAAAGATGGAGTAAAGATGGGGCTTACTTCATGGCATTTATTAAAGATGGAGTAAAGATGGGGCTTGCTTCATGGCATTTATTAAAGATGGAGTAAAGATGGGGCTTACTTCATGGCATTTATTAAAGATGGAGTAAAGATGGGGCTTACTTCATGGCATTTATTAAGATGGAGTATAGATGGGGCTTACTTCATGGCATTTATTAAAGATGGAGTAAAGATGGGGCTTACTTCATGGCATTATTAAAGATGGAGTGAGTAAAGATGGGGCTTACTTCATGGCATTTATTAAAGATGGAGTAAAGATGGGGCTTACTTCATGGCATTTATTAAAGATGGAGTATAGATGGGGCTTACTTCATGGCATTTATTAAAGATGGAGTAAAGATGGGGCTTACTTCATGGCATTTATTAAAGATGGAGTATAGATGGGGCTTACTTCATGGCATTTATTAAAGATGGAGTAAAAATGGGGCTTACTTCATGGCATTTATTAAAGATGGAGTAAAGATGGGGCTTACTTCATTGCATTTATTAAAGATGGAGTAAAGATGGGGCTTACTTCATGGCATTTATTGAAGATGGAGTAAAGATGGGGCTTACTTCATGGCATTTATTAAAGATGGAGTAAAGATGGGGCTTACTTCATGGCATTTATTAAAGATGGAGTATAGGTGGGGCTTACTTCATGGCATTTATTAAAGATGGAGTAAAGATGGGGCTTACTTCATGGCATTTATTAAAGATGGAGTATAGATGGGGCTTATTTCATGGCATTTATTAAAGATGGAGTAAAGATGGGGCTTACTTCACGACATTTATTAAAGATGGAGTAAAGATGGGGCTTACTTCACGGCATTTATTAAAGATGGAGTAAAGATGGGGCTTACTTCACGGCATTTATTAAAGATGGAGTAAAGATGGGGCTTACTTCATGGCATTTATTAAAGATGGAGTATAGATGGGGCTTGCTTCATGGCATTTATTAAAGATGGAGTAAAGATGGGGCTTACTTCATGGCATTTATTAAAGATGGAGTAAAGATGGGGCTTACTTCATGGCATTTATTAAAGATGGAGTAAAGATGGGGCTTACTTCATGGCATTTATTAAAGATGGAGTAAAGTTGGGGCTTACTTCATGGCATTTATTAAAGATGGAGTAAAGATGGGGCTTACTTCATGGCATTTATTAAAGATGGAGTATAGATGGGGCTTACTTCATTGCATTCATTAAAGTTGGAGTTAAAAAAATGACTTTTGATAAGATGACGTCTTTCTCGCCGGCGCAGACCTTATCTACTATGTTTCAGCTCATCGCTGAAAGAAAAGTATATTTGAAAGATGGCACCGGTGAAAATAATAGGAATTTTACTGTAAACATCTCCAATTCTGGACCAACCAAAGTTTTCTTCTTCACTTCACAGGAACAACTGCGGTAAAAGCTGGATTAATGGCGTCTAGACCGACCATCTACAGAACCGTCGTCATAGAAACTTCAGCTATACCCTAGTCGGCCAGACAGATTTTAGTTTGTCTTTATTAGAGCCTTATGAATCCGGCTGTTCTTGTATCCCCAACAAAAAAGCAGGGTATATAGCAAAGGGAAGATAGACAGGTGGTAGTAGCTCAAAGTTTGCAGAGAAAGACAGCCATTGTTCAGCATAGCGGTAATGGAATAAGGTACATGACCTAAAACACAGCTTTCACCGGCTCATGAGTAATTAGAAAAAGGAAGTAAATTGTTTTTCGCTATTATAAAGAAGTATTAACCGAAAAATAACCGTAGTGAAATTATATATATTTTCCTTCAGTAATCTCTGTTTAAAAGCTAGTCGTCAGCAGGTAAATCGTTTGCAAGACGACTTTCAGCATCAAGGAAGAGGATAAATGTCCAGGTGAAACAAATTATTAAAGTGAAGCGACGCAGTAGCTGCTGTTCTGCTTTATACGGTAGAGCTGAGCGTCTGCACCCTGAGACTACTAACCCTCCCTTCACCGAGTCTTCATCAGGCGTCTGGAAAAAACTAGACGCTGGCAAAGTGGTAAAATCATAACGAATTTCATCCGAGTTTTAAGAGGGGTCTTCCATCGAGTCTACGCTAAACCAGTCTGTCTGCAGACGAGGTGCACACTACACTATAACGGCGGTATCAACCAAAACTGCCTCTTCTTACTCATCTAAGGTTTCCCCTTCTCTTTCAGTACCGCAGAGTGGATTAGAGTTTTAATATTGAATTTGCTTTTTAATTTTTTTTTTTTTGATTTCTGATCGCTGCAGCTGTTTTTTCTTTCTTCTTCTTCTTCTTCTCTTCTTCTTCTCTTCTTCTTCTTCTTCTTCTTATTATTATTATTATTATTATTATTATTATTAATTATTATTATTATTATTATTATTATTATTATTATTATTATTATTATTATTATTATAAATCATGAATCAGGATCAAAGATTAGAAAATGAAAGAAATAACAACAAAACTAATATTTGCCAAGATTTACAGAGAGAGAGAGAAGAGATGGAGAGAGGAGATGGAGAGAGAGAGATGGAGAGAGAGAGAGGAGATGAAGAGAGGAGATGGAGAGAGAGAGAGAGGCTTTCTTTCGGATTATCGATAAGCTGAAACGTGAACAAACTAGAAAGATTAAACTTCATGGAAGGAAGGCAGAGTTTATTATATACACCATGCAAAGTTCTGATAAACCGCTTAGAAAGTAAAGTATATGTTTTTCTGGAGGACCACAAAGAGAGATAGAATGCTCTCACGTTTCACTATTTGCCGATTCCACGAGTTGTTCTAAGATGTTCGTAATCAGGCCCCTCATAAAGCCCCTGCCGCTGCTCGACAGATGCTCCGCCCCCTCCCCTGAATTTCCAGAATCGGTTTGAGGAAGCGATTATCGCTGATGTAAATCTAAGTTAAAACTTTCGACTAAAGAAATGTAGCCGAGCGTTCTCTAAACGTTCGTCTTTTAGGCGGGTAGCGCTGTAGGGTCCGGGTTCGAACCCCGGTCGGGACCTGCTCCTCGCACGGCCCCTTCTCTTGTCGTTGTTTAATCGGAAACATACGGCAGGGCTTAGCTGATATTATGAAAACGTTGCGACCAAAACCCTGAGAGATGTCTGCGAGGCCCAGAGCTGATGACTATTTCCCTTCCCGAGTGCCACATAGGTGTTCCGGAAAATGGCTGTGCCAAGCAGATCTGAGCCGGCGCCGTCAAATCTGTCTACTCCGGTAATTATTAACCACTTCAAACAGAGATTTAAAAGGCCTCCCAAAAACAAGATCTGAAATGTTCCCGGTTTTTGGAATATTTGTGTCATCGTCTTTCCAACTGTTTTAAGCGAACACGGACTTAAATAAGTAACTAAAAACTACGAAATTTGTTTGTTTGTTTGTGTGTTTTTTTTAATACAAGAGAAAAAGGGGCTTGATTTTTAAACAGAAGACACAAGGAGACATTGCGTTAAGTTATTCATCTTAGTTTTGAAACGCCCCCCCTCCCTTCCGAGTTCTGTCGAATTAAGTCGTCGTTGGTTCCAATCGGGAGCCAATCGAGTGATAGCTGTTCAAGCCATTGTGTCAGAGAGTCTCAGTTATGACTCGGCACATTCTTCTCTCTCCTCCCCTTACCCCATTTTATTCTTCTTCTTTTTTTTCTTTCTAGAGACGAATGACTCTCTCTCTCTTCTGCTTCCTCCAGAGACCCACTGACACACAAACGGTGGGTGACTCAAGAAGTGAACTGACGAAGTGACGACGGTCGGGAGACATGTCAATGGGACAGCCACCCTAACTCCCCCCCCCTCCCCTAATTTTAACTTCAGGCAGAGTTTTCGATGTCGTCATCACTTTGGAATGGAAACAAAGCCGTAAGGATTATGACAAATACAGTGGACAAATGATGAATCAAGCCGAGTGAGCCAATCCTGGTGCGAAACAAAGCCATGCACAACAGAACTGGGCCTCCGTATTCACCGCCTATCATCATATAAATATGTCCCGTAATCCTCTCTTGCCCGTATAAACACGATGATAACTCCTAAAACTGTCCTTTTCCCTTTATTCCCCCCCACTTTTGTTTGGTTCTTTCTGCGGTTTACTAATTTATAATAGGACTTCAAACTCTTCTGATAGACATATCCTTCAGCATGTCCACACCTACTTTCACTTTTATAAAACTCAGCATTTCAAGTTGATTCTATTTTCCACAAAAGACGGCAGAATTGAACATAGAAATCAAAACTATTTACCTGTTTGGAGATAATCCCATTAGACTATTCTCAGCCGGATAATACTTGGAATTGTTTTTGGATGTTTTTACTTATTTACGTTTTTCGCTTTGTTTGTCTTCTTCTGTGACTCCGAATTTTGAACCTTCTTTGGGAAGAATTTTTTGAGATAACAATGGCATAGAAAGACAATACAAGGCTATTTCCGAGAAGAAAATTTTACAAAAAAAAACATTTGGACTTTCTTCTTCAAACTAATCATTCGTTGGATAATTTGTTTTTCCAACAAAAAAAAATATGGTAGAAAGTATATTTTAAACAGATCGAAATTCTCCAGACAGCGAAAGATTTCAAACAAAACTAATTTTCGTATAGTACAAAAGAATATATGTGTAGAGTAATTTTTCTGTCAAAAATACATCCGCCTTCTTTGCCAGTAAGGATTCTTGATCACAAAGATATAAATAGAGTCGGTGATTCCTTTTTTCTGTAAATAATGAAAGAGCAAATATAAATCAAGTAGGGCACATAGGATCTAATGATTTTAATTAATTTATTTAGATAAAGAAATTGAAACTTCGCTAAAAGAAAGAACTAAAAGGGGGGAATAACAACTCGATATCGCTGCGAATTAAACACACACACACACACACACACACACACACACACACACACACACACACACACACACACACATATATATTTGGTGACATTAACAAAAGAACGGAACTACATAAAATAGTTATGCTATAGTCGGTGTTTATTTCTACTGAACCTTGCTGCGTCACCAGCAAAGTTGAATTTGTTCTATAAAAGGGGGGCCTTGTTTTGTTATAGAACCTAAAAATGAGAAGTCTGTCTGCGAAGTCACCTCCAGGGCCGGGTTTTGTCAATTCTACGGTCGTTGCCATGTGGGGATCAAATGGCAAGTAGACTTATGTAAAGTCGTCCGTCCTAAACAACACCATTAACAATCTCATCTCTCTCTCTCTCTCTCTCTCTCTCCTCTCTCTCTCTCTCTCTCTCTCTCTCTCTCTCTCTCTCCTCTCTCTCTCTCCTCTCTCTCTCTCTCTCTCTCTCTCTCTCTCTCTCTCTCTCTCTCTCTCTCTCTCGTAATCCGATAGCGACGCAAAATCGCACAAAACCTTTCTTGTCTGTGATTTCCGACTGGCGTCATTGTGGCTTCAGCCAGCGCCAAACCTTAATGTTTGAGCATTTAATACCGGAGGAGGGGCGGGGCAGGCCAGGCCAGGACGGTTCTTGCCGTCGAAGACGACTCGCATCTGCAGCAAAACGGTTGGAAACTGTGACGCCTTCGCTTAGCCTGGTCCAGCAACATCAGACTGCGGTCATTCCCCGCATCAGTGAGTCTATCACAAGTACGGCAACAGCGAAGTACCATAATCTTCCTGCGCAGTTCTGTCTGGCGGCTCACCGAGCAGCTGCACACCTTACAACCTTCCAGATCGGCGCTAACTCCCTGTAATCCTTTTCTCATCGATACACAAAAGCAGATGAGACGTTTCGGTTATTTTAAAACAAAATGTGGCAGTTTAGCCCCCCCCCACCAGACGTCTATAAATAGACATTGGAGGAGGGGTTTTCCGTAAAACTGTTGATCGGTTTCGTGATCTCAGGCAGACGTTTATCCATCCATAATTATCTTTCTTTACGCTTAGCCGCCGGTAAACGCTGTCAGTTCTTTTTCTTTGTGTTTTTTTTTTTTTTTGTTGAAAAACAAAGGGAAATAACTCGCGGCGGATTAACTGGCTAATTTAAAGCTGCGTTCTCTATAAATTATTTCAATTTCTTTAAAAAAAAATTTTTTTTAAAATTATATCCGACCAAAGTCACCAAAAAAAAAAAAAAGGTCTTGTAAACCAACAGTTGTCCAAATCTCATTAAACTAGGACGTAGTTGGCGGGAGCCAGCAGCCACCGCGGGGTAGCAGCTGTCATCTACTATGTCTGACCTTGGCACATCAAAGACTCCACTCAGTTACCGCCGTCCCCTGCGGAATCTGATTTTCGCCATCGACCAACATAAAGGGACACTTTTGACGGAAACTCTCCTGATCGAAGAGAAGCCGGGTGGGTGAAAACCGTCTCATTATCTTCCAAATCCTTTTTGACAACTTGCGTCTTTGTTTGTCGTTTTTTCTCAAATCCACGAACAAAACCCTCACACACACACATATATATAACTTTAAAAAATACTTAAACGCCATATAATCAGCACTAGCAATAGACGGCGATAACTCATCAAATGTTGCAATATTTAATATATATAAAAATATTCAGACCAAAGTCCCTGATATTTCACTTATAATTTTATTTAATGTGGTTCACATCTTTTTGGACATCATTTGTAGATATAAGGATTACTATATCTATTACTGCAGACCTAAAACAACACAGGGGTCTGTCGCGATGTGTCTCCCCCAAGATAAAGAAGACGGTCGCGATGCCTCTTGTCGCCCATCAGAGCTGCCGCTGCATCTGCATCTCGTCTGGGAAATAATCAAATCAACACAGAAGCGCTGAACGTTTGCTGTTGTTGCTTTCTTTCTAGATAAAGCCTTTCGTTTTTTCGTCTCCGGCAAACGTCGCTTACTAGGGGGGGTTTCCCTTTCTTTTTAAATATTATTTCCCAGCACTAACTTCCGGGTGAGTAAACCACGTGAGGGCTACACGGGAAGCGGGACGAAAGTCCGTGAATGTGGTTTATGAAAAATGCACATAAATCACGACGATGTCACGAGGTTGGTGGGTGGTGGTGTGGGGGGGGATGTACCAGCGGAGCTTCAGCGAAAGCCCGACAGAGGGCGCAGTTTCCGATAGATGGAGAGGATCTCGAAAACTTTGCCGGACCTAGAAATCATACCTCGAGCTTTTGGCCCTTCAGCCGGCCGGTGGAACTTCATCGGGACAGCGCCACCTGCAGGCCAGACTTTCGCCAGCACATCTCTCAAGTGCATTCGCTACGCCTAATCTTCTCTCTCTACTAAGTTACAAGTCGGGAAAATATGTTACATAATATATAATATCTGCACAACATGTGCTTGCGGAATCGCAATGAACATAAAATAAATTAAAAAAAAAAAATAGTTGACTAGTTACCCCTAACTGTTCTACTAAGTAAAGTAGCCAGTTAAATACATTGCGCATGCGCTGTAAGCCGCTAACCGAGGAAGTCAATGACGTGTCACTGCGAGGTTCGTAGATCGCACTATGCGACTCATATCAGTAACCGGTCGGTTTGCTATCAAGGTTCGTGAAGCTGACTAGTTTAAGAATAGCGGCTGCTTTCAATCGATTACGGAAGTCCTTAGTAACTCTTTTAAAAAATCATGTTCGATATAGCAAATGCATGTTATTTCTAGACTATATTTGGGAATGAGCGCCGCCCCCCGTGAGAGGGCGCGACTGGCGGACTTATCTAACTGTCAGCAATCACTGCAGAAGATGTCTCTCCTGCTTCATCTTTATGAACTGCAATTAAGAACCAAAACTCTACTGTCACATACAATTTACGTGACATTAGAATGTGTAGAGACCAACGTCGTATACCTCGTATAGACGGGTACTTTTCGTCTTTACGTCGATTATTACCTTTCCGCCGTCGCTGTGTGTAAGTAAATTATTCGTTTTGAAAAAGAAAAAAAAACGTTTCAGATACCTGGCCGCCGACTGAAGCAAACATCCATGCTTTCTACTTAGAAAAGATAATGAAGTCCGTTAACTTATGTAATGAAGGAAATTAATTTTAAAAGGTGTACCGATAGCAGTAGATGTCGCTCTCCATTTAAAGAGACCCACGTGGTTAGTAATTTTTCACAGATGTGCACACGTGATCGGCGCAGTTGATTGTATGTAGCAATTTCTCCTTTTTCTATGATATCTCTTCGTTTTATTGTTTTTTTATATTTATTTTGTTTTCTGTGATTCTGTCCCTTTTTAGAACATTAAGTGGGTGTTCGATGGTCCAGTGTTAGATGGCTGGATTGCTAATGTTCGATTCCAGGCGCAGGGGTTGGCTCGATTTGGCGCACCCCACCGGTCTGACTTCTCTCTCTCTCTCTGCTTGCGGATAACTGCTGACCGGCTTCAACCCCATCAAGAGCCCCACAGACATACCTGGGTAACTACTCGCTTGGTCACCAAGGCTGATACTTCACACCTCCCAGCTCCCTGCTGCGAGACGCCTTAAGACTCCGAATTAAGAATTAGATTTTATTTACGACATGTGGCAGATGTGTTGTTGTTCCAATCTCAAAACAACCCCTGGTTAAGAGGCTGTACACACACACACACACACACACGCACACACACACACACGCACGCGCACACGCACGCACGCGCGCGCGTTTTACAGAATGTTCAAATAGATTAAATTAGTCTACTTCTTTGGATAGTTTTACAATTTATTAGAGATCTGTCGAATTCCGTTGATTAACGGATGTAATTTACTCCGAGTCTAAAAGCATTGGCTTTTCTAGCGCCTAGAGTTGATACCATAACTCTCTTGTTGGAAATGACCACAAAAGTCTTGTTGTACGTCATAATTGTGCAGCGTTCTGAGCAGCGTTCGGTCGGACTCTGAGATATCACTACTTCTTCCTACTCTCAGTCCAAAAGAGCGATAAAAATTAAAACCGCATGTGGCGGTATCCGACCTAGAAATATGAGAATGTTTAATTATTTTATTTTATATGCATTATGATTGATAATTTTAATACTGAAACTGAATCGTAAGAGGGTAAACCTATATGAATTTCAGCGATTCTTTAGCCAAGAGATAAAATTTTAAAAATTTGGTGGAGATAGTGATTGTATTAACTCGCATAGGCACATATGTTGTCCCTCAGAGGAAGTCTGATTTAATTAGCCATGCTAAAGGAAAAATCATCTCTAGTTAATCTTTAATGATTGACATAAAAAACAACAAGAAGCAACATTTTTACGTCTCTCCCCTACGAGCCCATCAACCCAAGTGATAAAGCTTAGTTGTGCCGTCATCTTTCATCTAGGTCCAGTGTCTTTAAAGTTAGGGTTGCTGCTTGAATTGTTAGTTGCGGGTGGAGGCTGATGGTGGGCTGAACGGTACCGTCGTACAAACTGAGAAATAGCTTCACCGCAGTTTTATCAGATTTAAGTGGAATCTTAAAATGATCGTACCGATTAATGTTGGCTACTCAGGGGTGGGGGAGAAAGCGGTACATCTACATCTTTCTTGGATTCTTGTTGTGATTTTGAATGATTCTGTTGATGAACTCGGATGCAGCGCGAGCTTCTTTCGCGTGCCCGGTACTCGCAGCCCTTCAGTTGGTACCCTGATTAGTTCAGGCGGAAAGGCGGCTTCTTTCGGAACGCAAAGTTCTATTTAATGAAGAAGATGAGCGCTTAACTGAAACTGCTGTGGCTGGGAGTAGCGAGAGATTGACCCCTACTCCTCCCGTGCGGCCACGTGGCCCATTCCGGTCAACTACCTGTGTTTCATGAGACAGGTGTCTGTGAAATCTACGCAGAAATCGAGTAGGATCTAAAAGTCGCTACTGAAGATTGGTAAAAATTAAGTCTGTGTGTACCCTCCCCCCCTTTTTTTTTTTAGTTGGCTTAACAAATTATTTCCTGTCCTCACCGCCTGGAAATTCAGTACAAAGGTCTTCACTAGTCAACTTCCGGGCTGAAGTCTTCGCTTGCTTCAGTATTTTCTCAACGAATTAACCCGAGCGTAGCTTCTGTTGGTGGGAAAAGATCTACTGCGGTACCAGCTGTCACAGGAAAGAGACCGACGGATGCCCTCTCTGTGTGTAGGGGCGAAAGTCTGCGGCTGTTACCAAGTTAGACTAGTTTAGATTTCAGTTCTATTATTTCAAGGCGTTCAGATATTTTGAACTTTTGTTGAAAAGGGAATATGATAAAGACATTAGATCTGTGGCTCTTTTAATGTCTTTTGGAGATTCCGCACCACGTACCAGTGTTGTTTTGAGTAGGTGACCTCTGCAGTGTGTACGGGAAAGGTCAGGGTTACACTTCGCACTCCACCATCTTCCAGAGAGAAGTTTGCAGCGTCAACAATTCTGGGGTTTAATCTACAGACACCTAACTCTTTTAAAAGGCGGATCGTCACAGACGCAGCCAGAGCATCTTCTATAATCCTGACATCTACAAAGCTGCATTTACTGGTCTACCTGACATCAAGACAGCACGTGGCGCCAATTTGCATCGGTGCTTCCGCCAGCCACGTACGCAAATCTCCTAAAGGTGGCGAGAGATCAGTTCGCCTCTTCATCCTGTCGGATCTGTCCCCGATGATGCACTGCATCGTCCTTCCAACCATTCGACCCAGTTTCTTGCAGGAACAAAGCGTCGGTCTTGGAGACCGGCGTCCGACTTCAGAGTTAACTTAACATCGTCCTCCAGTCTGGGGATCTGGTGGCGCCAGGTGGTTGGTGAGTCTTCTTCAGCTGTCTCCGAGATGCTCGGATGGTGATACACCACCGGAACCCTCTTAGTGAGATGCTGCTGGTTGGCGAGGCCTTTCGATGTCGGAAAAAAAAACCTACCAAGTTGTCTGTCATTTCCTTGTTTACTACGACCTCGATAAACCAGCTGTTTCGCCAGGATAATGCAGATCTCGTCAAAACACACAGCAGTTTTTTAAAAAAGGACAATTCTTTTTAATGAATTTAATTTAAAACGACTTTAGAAATTAATTGTAATCAGGTAATTAAAATGTTTAATAATAATAATAATAATAATAAGTTTTGGGAAAACGTAACCATGGTAACGTTTTACCTGTTACTAAGGTGCCACGTATCGAATTTACACACGAAATTTTTGGTAAGTCAGGTTTATGCAAATATGGACATTAACCAGTTTGCATCTATTTTTTCGCGATTTTATCTAATAGAAAATATTCCTCAGGTTACGCTGTGACATTCATGGGTAATGACACAGCACGTGGCAGCTGACTGCCAGGGAGACTGTTGGGAGAACTCGGCGGTGGGGGGGGGGTGCAGGAAAATTCCTGTCTGCGTTGGTAACCAAATCGCACTTCACAAAGCCGTCCGGCTGTGACGTCATCGCGTTGTTGAAGCCTCTAGTGTTCGATATGCGGAAAGCTTTTCTCTTTGCCCTCAGCAAAGGAAATTAATGTTACAAAGACATCTGTGTTGTTTGTTTGGCTGTGTTTACATCTTTTCTATTTCGTTTTAAAACTTGCATTATTTATTTCATTAAAGCTCAATTTTTAACAACAACAACAATATTATTATTGTTAATAATAATAATAATAATAATAATAATAATAATAATAATAATAATAATAATAATAATAATAATAATAATAATAATAATAATAATAATAATAATGTGAAGTAACGTAACGAATTTGTGCCCTCATTTATATGGTCGGATCTAAATTCTATCTAAACGCGATGTAGAGAAATTTAAAGTTATTAAAAGAAGCAAACAAAGCGACAATAATTACAATGCAAAAATATAAAACGAAAGTAGAGCGGAAGGATATTCTTTCCACGGCCCTTTACTGTTGTTTTGCAGCACCTGTACTTTGGCCGTGTTTAAGTGGGACATTTAACTGTGTAGAATGAGGATGCAACCGAAAAGACAGAAGAATGCAGTCGGAAAGAAAAACAAATCGGTTTTTGTTTGAAAACTTTTGTTCCAGCAGCGGAAATGGTCAACTCTTGGTAAGTGCGCGTGTGGCCGTTGTGGTCGCGTGCGACAGAGAGGTGTGTAAAAAAAAAGAAAGAAAATGGGGGTCGGGTTAGGGAGGATGAAGTTGGTTGAGGGTGGAGAAAGCAAAACAAAAGTTGGGGATAAGAGACGAACAGGCCGAGCTTGGCACCGCGATATGTGAGTCATTTGGGCTACAAAGAAGGAAGCCGGCCAAAGTTTAATGAGTCACACAACCGAAGTGGGTCAACTTTCAGATTGGAAATTATTTTTCCATCTGACACAGATGTTATCTCCCTCCCGACAAAGAAGAAGAAGAGGAAGAGTCGAAAGATGAAAACACCAAATCTCTTCTTTCTTTTTCTCCGCAGAGATACAGGGAAGTGGGAGGGCGTCGGGTGCGTGCGTGCGTGTGTGTGGTGGAAGTAAATCCACGTGGCAAAGTTTTCAAAGTAAAAGTTTTCAGTTGCTTTGTATGACTTGGAAGTCCGTCACTTAATTAAATAAAGCTCAGTGTCCCTATTCCCAAACTCTCACACCCATATACACTCACACTCATATACACTCACGCACACTCATACACACACACACGCACATACGCACACGCACGCACTCACACTCATATACTCTCACTCACTCACACACACACAGAGGTACGAAAGTAAAAGTAAAAAGGAAACATCTGCCGTCCAAACTCGGAAGAATATCCCAGATCTCTAAGAGCCTCAAGTAGATCTACAAAGGAAAGATATTCAGAAAATTAGTACTGAAAAACATCAAATATCCGCAAAACCTTGGAAACCAACGTAGTAAAGCATAAAGAGAAATAAGAAAAAACACATTCTGAAGCCATCTGTCTACCGGCATCCAAACCGTTTCCGGCCGAGTTTACTGCAGACTCCACGCCGGAAACTGCGTGTTCCATTAGAAAACTCTGAATTTGAGAGCTGATTGGAAATTCGCGGTTTTCGGTAATGTGTCTTTGACTACTATAAAGACTCTCCGACGTCTGCGGTTTTGCGGAACTTGCCTAGAAGACAATGTCTGCGAGCCCAGCAGACGACGGCCACGAGCAGAGGGCGGCGACCTGCGCTTGCCACAGAGAGAAAGGCAGGGGGTTAATGACCAGGCCCCGACAGGTGCTTGGACGCGAACCTTCTTTTCTCTTCCCCCCCAAAACAGAAATAATTAAATCTTAAATTAATTACATCCATTCCTGTAAACGTTCCGTTATATTAAAGTCGGCCTGATAGTATGCATATCCAGGCAGAGTGGTGGGCGATGGCTATATGCTCGTATGCAAATTAGAAGAATCTGATGAGGTCGTCCGAAGATCGGATCAGTTTAATTTTGATGGAACAATGAATTCGGCGAACTGCCCACACAATGGCACCGCTTGGTACGCAGAGATCTCCATTCCACTTGGAAAACATTCGGTCCAACCATGAAAAATACACAAATCAAGATTTGTCTTTATAAATACCTTCATGCAAAAATATGCCATGAATGAATAAATACATATATTACTGATAAATTTACATATATTTGGAGTGGGCTCCTCGAGGAATCTAGTCTGTTGTCTTGCTGCTTTAACTCTTCAGAAGTGACCCACATTATCGCCCTGAACCCCCTATTTCTGTTTATACTTCACTACAATCTGAATCTTCGAATGGTTTTTCTCTTTTACTTTCGTTATGACTAAGGATGAGGGAATGCAGACATTGTCAGGCAGGTATTAAAAAATCAGCTGAGTACGTGCTTATCGTGTGATTTTTGCGAAGTCGTGAAGAGTTCGTGCCACTCAATGGTTGAAACGTCGTATTTACTTCGTCTATTCTGAGTGACCACCCCGAAGAACCAAGAAACTATCTTTACATGACATTAAGTACGAAAAGTAGTAACTGTTACACGACAGTGGCGGAATATCATACATGAAAAATAGCAAATGTTACACGGTATTCAGATAATATCAAACATCACGTAAATGCTACATGAAGATGGTTCGTTTCGGAATTTAATGGCGGTGATAGAAGCAAAGATGACGCTTCGTTCAGTGGCTATGTTCTGGCACTGTAACAGGCCTATTGAATACTTAACCTTTCTTCAAAGACAGAGGAACAAATTCTTCCTGGAATCTATCATTTTAAAAAGCGCCATCTATAAACAAGTAAAAGGTTTGCATGTAATACGTTCTCCCACAAGAATAAACGACGCAAATATTTTCTTTCCTAAGATGGCTGGCCATGTATTTATTTGGGAGGTATTTCGTGTTCAGAATTTAATTTGTTTATAAACAATTGTAAATATGATGAACGTGTGTTCTGGGAAGTAGAAACGTCCAACTCTCGGCATAGTAATTTCGGTAGAACAGCGTCAGTCGCTATTTTTTTTAAATCGAAAGTAGTTTTCGGCTTTGTCTAACAGTCACAGGGGCGGATAACTGCGATTCTTTCGTAAGGGACGCGTGTCCTTTAATTCATTCTAGCTTTCCTGACCTCGTTTGACTTAAACACGGATTTCTGTTAGATAAGAAAGAATTATCTTCAGGTTAAAATAATATGAAGGAAAGAAGCAAACCCCCAGCCCTTCGCTGCTTTAAGACGGTTTCTTAAAAGAGGGTCGGTCGGCTCTGCATCACTGGGAATGTATAACTGCGCCACCTGGAATCCGGCCATTTTGCCTACTGTGAACCGACACCACGGACAGCGCAAAGCTTACAGAATCATCCGTATTTTAAGGATTTCGACTTGGACGATGAGACGCCAACCGGTAGATTATCCTTCGCAAACAGTGGGACCAGTTCTAACCTGAAACTTCCCAATCGTCAGGTCAGGGTGAGCACAAACAACCGTCGCTCAGTCCGATATTACAGTATATAAGGTAGTGCAAAATATAACGTAAAAAGAAACCAGGTAAATGCACTTCGGAATCTACTAGAACAATAAATAAATTTATTTAAAAAAATAGACCATAATATGTTAGTGCACACAAAAGTAAAAGTTATCCTTTATATATATATATATATATTTTGGAAATTTAATTTATTTTAGTTATCTCCCTTTAAATAGCAACTTCGAATTGTTCGAAGAGCCCGCGTTCTCGTGTATTGATTTGTTTAGTTCAAAGAGAGATAAATTTGCATAATATTTCGTCGCTTTATTTAAATAAGGCGACAAATAAAATTAGGGCTGATGTCAAAAAACCGAGATAAATATATTATTTCATAAAGCTGACCTTTATTATTTTTTTCCTCCTTTATCTTCTTTATTCTCCTATCGTAATATTTTCTTCTTTCTATCTTTATCTCTTCCTTTATACATCCTTCCAGCTGCTTCTCTATTATTCTCTCTTTATTCACCTTTACCCGCTAGACAGACCAGGATGAACTATCTAAATATCCTGGTACCAGCAGTTTATCTTCACCCCCCCCCTCATCTTGTATCACGATCACGCGCTTATCTAAGATAAGTTGTAATCAAAATGGTAAAACGGTCGCATCTTTAATTGTTGTTTTTATTTCTCTCTAAGAATCGAAAAGACTTTAACCCCCCCTCCCCAGAAAAACATTAATATGTTTTTTAAACAACTGGCTTAACATTCTGTCCCCTAAGAAATCTACGCAAACGGCTTCTGTAAAACTGAGGAATGATATACTATTTTAAAGCATAAAACGAATTTGCATCCTTGATTTCCGATGGTGTCCGGGTTGTTGGATTTCTGGACGAGGGAAATTAACCAAGCACTTCCGATATTTGCTAAGAACTGTGACAGGTAAGCGACTACACCTGTGGGTCGGGTGAGCTAAGATCTGAGATGCGTTGTTCATGGATTCGGACCAGCATTTTCCGAGTTTCGAGCATTTGGAGTTTTAAATAGTGATAAAATTAATTTTACGAAATCTGAGCTTCAGTTGCTTGAGGGATGATGTGACAGGGGACGGTTACCTCTGAGAAGTTTCAACTTGTAAGTTTGTGGACACTTACAAATGTTCTCATTTACCTACGTTTACTAAAACTAGGGATGATAATTACTTAGCAGGACATACATATATATATATACTGAATTAATAGGGCAATTTTGTTTGATAATGCTAATGCTGATCAGGGTAAAATTCGCATCCACAAGCACCTCACTCTTTCCTATGGCCATCAGCACCAACTAAACGATGTCACACTACGATCCATCGCTGTTAGAATATTTACTTAACAGTTCACGTTACCCGACATATTTCCTCGTCGTTTACAATACGTATTTGCCTATAAATTATGTATTTGTCTGTGCAGTGTACGGTATGTGGATTCTTTCACGGTCGGGATATCCTGATTTCACTGCGAGAGAAGGTTGTAAAACCGGGAACTTACTACTAGCTTACCTGCATCTTTTACCACCATACGTGCATGCACTTTAAACACCCAGGGGTTAATTGACGGCGATAAAGAAAGCACGCGTGAAAATCTGGCGAAATGAGGTTTAAACATTAATGAAGGTCCATGTCAAACACAGTTCATCCCTTGATGTCCACGTCTTTGAATGATACAGAAATCAGTATCTCATGTGACCACCTCTTTCTAAGGTACATGCATAAAGTCAGAGGCTCAGGGACTGGGATTTGTGTCATTACCCTGGCTGCAGGGAAGTTGTTCTGTTTATGCTGCTGTGGTGCAACAGGCTGCTGTTGTCTGTTTGTGGTACGCCGTTACTCTGATGGAGATGGCGCCCTAATCTGATCCCAGACATGCTCGATAGATCCGAGAGCAGATCTGGATATGACCAGTAACTCACATTGATGCTCCTTCCCCTTAAGATAACTTAGGCACGGCACGACTCGTCCTTTTAGATGCAGTCCGCATCTCAGTAGAGGGGAAAGAAAAAATTCGGGTTCAGAATGTTATCTACACACCTGTGAACCGTCAGGTTCTGGTTAGAAACCACAAAGTGACTTCGAAAATTGATATTCGCAGCAGTCCGTGTTCTGGCCGTTGCTCAAAGTTCCGTGCTTTCCCTCTGACGAGAAAGACTGCAGATCTTTTGGAGTCAGAGGATGAGTGGGGGCAAACTCCGATGCCACTCAACGGAGATGAAACCTCTGTTTAGAAAACGGAGGTACAGTATCTCTATGGAGACATTTTGAAACTTTGCAGAAACGGAACTTTTAAACTAATACTCGTTTTACGTACAACCATTCCACACACGATGCTAATTCGTCCTGCACACGGCAGGTGGGATAGACGATCAGAGAAAACAGGCGCAGCAGTCTTTCACCTGTCTAATGGCGTCATCATATGTCGCTGAACTCGCGTCAGGCTGTCGGTTAGTCTGACGGCAAACGGTTCTCTCGGCTCGGTACCATCTCATAAGACAGAATTCTTGGGGGAAGGTGAGGCGAAATGAAATTATCTCAGTAGAGTAGATTATACACACAGCTAGAAAAGAGAGAGAGAGAGAGACTTTTTACTGAATGTCGTAATCAGCTATCGGGAAGCTGGGCGCATAAAAAGTCATCATTGTACTGTCTCACGTATTTAAAGACGGTCTTCTAGTTCCTTGTGGCAGTTATTAAAGGGAGAAGCGAACATAACTTTTACGTCCATCGAAAACAGGTTCTTTTTATTTTTTTCTTTTTCTTTCTCATTTGTCCGGGTGGACGGAAGTCGGACGGTGCGGGTTATGGGGAGACAACAAAGCCAGAATTACGTACTTCAGATGGCCTGACAGCATCGAGACTTCACCTACCCCGAACCGCGGTATCCAAACATCAACCCGGAAGTGGAAACTGGGAAAGTCGGATCTCGAAGGAAATGCAACTGTTAAATTTCCGAGAACTTCTGTGGAAAAGAGTGGAAGTTCTCGTTTTAAGTCCTGTGGCGGGACTTCGTTTTGTGCCGATCGGCGGTTACCGTTCCTGACTCTGTTGTAGCTGTCTGCCTGCCACCTGTCCATAACAGACAAAGATTCAGTTAACTTCGAGAGCTGCGATCTCTTTACCTGTAGTTCTGGGTGCTTCATTCAGTGTTCTCCCCGCTCCTTAGAGAATTAAAAGTAAACAACGAACTAGCAACTTAGAGGTAAACCACCTCAGGCCGAGGGGCGGTGTCGTAAATGGGATCTTCAGAAGGTAACCGTGTAATTAGAGCATAATAGAATAGTAGTAGTTAGAACCTTGGTTTTGGTTATCAGGCTTTGTTTTAGTTAAGACAACAACAAAAAGAAAAAACTAATAAAAAGTTCTTTGTTTTTTATTTGATCAAATATTGAGTTGATTGAGTCAAAGAATTTTTTCAGGATCTGTTTTGATAATTTATATATTTTAAAAAGGGGTCTGTTTCGATTGTTATTGCGATTTTTAGGTATTCTGAAATTCTTTGTTTTGATTTCTGTTTCTTACAGTGTTCTTAGTCATAGAAACATCCGCAAGCTTATTATTATTATTATTATTATTATTATTATTATTATTATTATTATTATTATTATTATTATTATTATTATGATGATGATGTTGATGATGTTGTTGTTACTGTTCTCGAACTACTCATATTTTCTCCTCTAAACTTTACTAATCGTCCGTCTCGCGGCCTGGGAGATGCTAAAGTAGCCATCGCTGAGAAACAGAGAGGAGGGTGACAGATTGCAGGTAGAGAGAGAGATGGAGAGAGAGAGAGAGAAAGATGGAGAGAGAGATAGAGATGGAGAGAGAGAGAGATGGAGAGAGAGAGGGAGAGAGAGATCAGCAGCAGCAGTAATAATAATAGTAGGAGAGTCGGGGATGGTGAGGCAGGGTCGTACAGTTGAGTCATTTTTGGCGAAAGGAGGGGGATGAACGATAAAGTTTTATGAGTCAGACAACTGAGTCAGTGGGACAGTCGTGGATTCGTGGATTCGTGGATGCAAATAAAAAGTGGAACAGATGAATGAATTGGTCGCCCATTTGGAAAAAAAAAGAAAAGAACGAGATTCGCTAGAAAGGACTCGAATAAGAAAAGAAAATAAAAAAAACGACAAAAGCTCTAAAACGGGCAGGAACAGACCCTAATCCACCACATCTATGTCTTAGTTTGGCTATTGTTGTAGCTTTTTGTCGCATTCTTCTTCTTAATTCCCTTTCTCTTTTTGGAGATTTTCTTTTATTTATTTTTTAAATTCTTATTCTGGAATAATTTTTCTTTTCTTTCCACTTTATATGTTCATTATTACTTTATTATTATCTGATATCCTTCTTTTACTTTTAATTATTATTATTATTATTATTATTATTATTATTATTATTATTATTATTATTATTATTATATTATTATTATTTGTTGTTGCTGTTGTTGTTGTTAGAATAATAATTAGTCTTGTTTCGTTTTAATAAATTAGAAAATACATTTGGAAAAAACAACAAAAATTGGCCTGCTTCTCATAATACCAAAAAGATTCAAAACCATCATTCCTCTGTCCTCCAGATCCTCCCACGTAAAGCAACGCTGCATCTTTCCCAAAGGATTCATTAAAAGAAGTTTTTTTTGAGTTTTGCATTTAAAACTATCATTATGGCAAACTGTTCAAGTTGTCTCCCTTTGGATAATGGCGCATGCACATTTGAGATACCTTGTCTTTACACGTCTCTCCCCCCCCAAACATCTTCTTTTTAAGTATTAATTTTTTATTATTGTGTTTTTGCGAGAAAAAGTTAATTTCTTTTATCGTTCATTTGAGGAAAGAAGAAGTGTTCTGTGTCTACAAAAGGGAAAGTTAAAAGACGCTTAGCAAAAGTTAAATAAGCGAAAACGGCTAAGACTTTTTGTCGGTTTATGAGATATTACAGGATTTTTAAAAGACCATTAGCAATACCGTGAGCTGTCGGGAAATAAGCCCATGGTGGTTTGATTGGAATTATTTTGTTTACCGGTGAGTCAGAGCAACCTCCAAGAGAAAGCTGAGTACCGGCGATATTGGTGATGCGAAATGCGCTTCAGGTTCGCTCGGGAACCGACGTCTCGCGACACCTAGTGGTCGCTTGAGAGAAAGAGAGAGAGAGAAAAAAATATGCAAAGTAATCTTACTATTTTGTCGCTGCTGCTGTTAAATAAAATGTTTAAAAACACAAACAAAGAACAAACTCGTTTTTTTTTTGTTTTTCCTTTCCCATGCAGAAAAATCTCGAACTGTTTCTCCACGTCCACTCTCCTGTTCTTTCGCCATCCGTATCGCGCACTTCCTTAGTTGTAAATGCTGATATATATATATATATGTATTAAAAGAGTTACTTCTTACTAAGTTTTATTTCTAAACCAGGATCTTCTCGCTGATGCTATACTGGACCACCGCATCCTGCGCCATTGTCAGACTCGAGCATCTTCTCTGTTGCTTTTTTTTTTTTTACGAACGATCGGGATAGGACGGATGAACGGATGCAAGAGGCTGGCTGTCGGTGACAGAAGGAAGAACTCAGCTGGTTAGTGACTAAGCATAAAACGCTCTATTTAATTCTGATACCAATTTTTTTTTTTTTAAAAAATTAAGAGTTCCAGTATGGTTTTCCAGGTACATGTGTTGAAGAAGAGGAAGAAGAAACGGATCCGTAGTCTCCGTCGCTTTGTTTAAATTTTGATAGAAGTCTCCGTATTATCTTACGCACAAATCGGGAAACCAGCCGACTCTATTGTTTTAATTGGAAGCACCTTTAATCACTCACTACCGGACGGGGGGTGTTCTATGACAAAGCCATATACACGTCGGCAGCTGAGACGAAATATTAACAATAACTGGACCACGGAAGACGGCGACAGCCTGCGGCTGGGAAACACAGAAACGTGAGCAAACAAGTCATTCGGACAAATGCCCCCTTTTTTATTCCGCTCGGTCGGAATAAACTCCCGCGTTTCGAGTGAGCGGAGTTTATTGTCCGCCCAGTCCGCGACAATTAACACCTGATGCTGAAGTACAAAATCGATGGGAGATCTTTTTGAGTCCGTGAGATCACGGACTTACATGTGGTATGTTTACTGTTTTAATGTATCCGTACTCCAAAAGCAGAATACTTTTTTAACTTATAAAGTCTGGGGAAAAAAATTTCGTTCTTAACGTGAAAAAAAAATGATTACTAATTAAGTGTATCGATAAACCGCTCGTATCAACCTCGTTTTCACAATTCTAAAGATGACCGAGGCAGCATCAGGATTCACTAGAGGCAAATCTCGAGTTTCCACCAGTAGAGGAAACTCATCTCCGTCTGTCCTCTACCTGGTATTAACTTCTTGTTTAATGTCGAGTAAAGATGATATTTTCTTACTTAGAACAATTAGGCTCTTTCGTCTATTCCAGCCGCCTGGTTATTGTAACTCTGGGGGCTAAAGATCGCAGACAATACTCAGTATTAATCTCCAAATACGCCCTCTGTTAATTTAATTGTTTCCTCCGAAATTTGATCTGCTTGCACTTTTATTATTATAATTTTTATTTTTTAATTTGACAAATGGAAAGTATCCTCATGAAAGGAGCCATTTTTTTTTTATTAGCCTTCTCTTAGTCAAAAGATTTTTCTTCTTTTGCTACTTTTAATTCCAATAGCCATTAAATGGTCGCCCGTGTTCACCGTTAATCTTAAGAAGGACCGAGAGAGTTCCCTCGATCAAAAGCTGTTTCCCATTCTATTATTCCCGAACAAAAGTCTCCATTATTAATGCTACGTCTTCGTGACATCTTGATTCCCTTTATTATTTTTTTTCTAGAATTTTTTTTTTTTTTTAAAAAAAGGATCACCTGCATGATTCTAATATTCTGCACGAGATTAATATGAAAGCAATAGCGTGGAGACCAACATCAAACGCCATCCAGGTGTGCGCTTACTCATCAAGTAGCCGTCAGTCCTTTATCACCTGAAAGCGAACGACGGAACATTACCGACATCAAGATAGGAGAGCGTCAGGTGCGATGCAATTCATTCAGCCTAATCAATGCTGATTACGGGCGATTATTATCCTTGAAAACTCAGGTACGGATTTTCCTCCGTCTATCCGTTCCCCGGAATAAACCGTGAGTCAGACTTGGCGATTCTTTGTCTTCGTCTCTTTTCTCACCTGTTAATATGATAATTAATGAAGCTGACGTATTCTTGAAAAAAAAAAGGTGGGGGGTACGTGTTGCGGCGTTGGATTGGCTGTTGACCAGTTAATACAGGTATTATGTTAATTATAATTAATCGGGACATCCTTTAATCACTCACTCGTCGAAGATGGCTAGCCAAATATGGGTTTTACAGATATTGCAGCCATATAAGGTAAGGTAAAATAGGCAGACCGTACAGGTGATACATTAATAAGTTATCGATACCAGTCCAATTGAAACAGTAATAAATATGTAGATATTTCTCTAGTTTAATTTGTCTTGCATTTATTTTGACTAAATAATTTCCTTCTGTTTAAAGATAGATATCGATTCTGAATACTGCATGTTGTTGATGCAAAATCACAAAGCTTTGAAATAAGCGCTGAAGTATTTAAAATTTGTTTTCATAACAATTCTAACCCGAGCGTTTTTAGTTATACATACTTTCATTTGCCAGACGGAAACATTTTATGAATTACTGAAGAATTATTCAGCCGGCTGTGAGCGAGAAGAGAAGCGATAAATAAGCTGATTGTGTCTGAAGAACGTATAACTATTGTTTCGTGTTTCCTTAGGGGGTGTGAAGAACTGTGCAAATTTTAAGACAGGAATTTTTCTTACGGAGACCGTTTTCTGTTTTCTATTCTATTGTGGTTCCAAGGGGCCCCTTACCCTTGCTAGCTTGTATTTAGAAATTATTTCTTTCTCTCACCATTTCTATTGTTTGTCGGAGCTGTTAATTAATCGAGCTTAGTTTAGTTTGGTAATTATCAAATAGAAAGCCATCATGGCTTATACAAGGCCTCTTCTAAAGTGGAACACGATGTCTGAATTGATTAATACGGTCGTCACTATTAACAGCATTCACCAATAATTAATTCCACTTATTAAATATTCCATTACTAATAGAGTGTTTTCTAAACGGTTCCGAAATCTTATTTGTAATGCTGGCCCCTAGTTCTAATAACCTGTGAAACCTATAAAAGCTCGTCACTAACCCATAATTATTTTGAAAACCTTTATTAAGTCTCTTCTTAAACGTCCAAAATTCAAAATTAGCAGGTTTAATATTTAAAATCGTTCAGCGAATCTCAGAATGTCTAAGACCTGGGAAGATCCAAGAGTCTATGCTAAATGCTTCTAATATATCAACATCTCTTCTCTAGTCAAGACTCCTCAGAATATTTAATAGGTGGACGAACCAAGAATTTATTAAACAGAATTGGAACTTTGTTTTTATATTTTATACTCCGGTTAATTACTCCTAACATACTATTGGCTTTGTTTGAAGTGCTCACTGATTTTCACATTTGAAACGTTAGATACTATCCTTATATCTGAAATATATCTTCCAGTTTGGCGCCAACCATATAGTAAAACCACAGTTATATTTAACGCATTCGGTGGGAGATAATTTCATATTATTTTGGAAATAATATTCGTCTATATTTATCTGACTAATGTTGAAGATTATTCAGATTTAGCTGAAAATTTATCTTACACTTTTCTGTGTTATCTCTGTCATATGCTTCAAGAGTCTCCACAAACGTTTTAATATTAATGGCTGTTAAAACGTGAATATAATTTATATATATAAACAGCACTGGATCCAAAACAGAACTCAGTGGCACAGCCCTATAAAGTTGTTGATATGACGATGATACAGCATTTAATAACACTGGTCAACAAAATTAAATGTATTATACTCATTATGAATGCAAATCAACTTTTTTAGACTGATTTTTCATGCTGATTTCAAAATTTCACTCCATTTGTATGCAGCACGTATCAGTTTTTCAGTAGATACATGCAAATATTTACATATTTGTATGTATGAAATCATTAACGTAATAAATAAGGACATATTATTTTTAGAAAGTAAATGAGTTTATTGAGTTAAAAATCATCACTATCATTCTACAAAGAGTGAATACACAAAAAATGGGTCAGACAAAGCAGACAAAGTTAGAACAACAGAGTTAGAAACATTGTGATTTGGATTTCCTGCGGTGTCCCTGATCTGGTTGATCACAGTAAAGTGTCCAGCAGTAGTCAGCCAGCATACTGTCATTCCAGAAGCCTTGGTACCATTTCTCCATAGCACTGATGTCCTTGTGAAATTTTTCACCATGTTCATCAGACACTGCTCCAAGGTTATCTGCGAAGAAATCCAGATGGGAGTCCAAGAAGTGAACTTTCAGTGACATGCGACAACCCATTGCTGAGTAACATTTCAGAAGATTCTTGATGCCATCCTTGTAGTCCATTTCCTTCTTGTTGCCCAAGAAATTCTCACAGATCCAATTGAAAGCATTCCAGGCAGGCAGTTCCAGTTCATCCAGTGTTGTCTTGAAGTTGACATCTTTGAGTACTTCTCTAATTTGGGGTCCGACAAAGATACCCTCTTTCAACCTTGCCCGTGTGATTTTTGGAAACTTTTCTACAATATACTCAAACCCTCTGGCATTTTTCTTCCCTGGTGTCTTTACAAACTGTTTCATCAGTCCAAGCTTTATGTGCAAAGGAGGCAATACGACATTACATGGATCTACAAGAGGTGTATTCTTGACGCTAGACAGTCCTGGCTGGTATGATGTTCTTGTCTGCCAGTTTGATTCCGAATAATGTCTGTCAGTTGCCCGACTATCCCATAGACACAATAAACAACAGTATTTTGTGAAACCTGCCTGCATTCCCATTAATATCAGACCAATTATGACTGGACCATTTGAGATGTTGAAATACCTATTTCATCAGACAAAACTCAATTGGTTAATTTAAGATGATGAAATATTGCATCTGAACTATGCAGCAATGAATAATGTAGTTTATTTTAAAGGTATCTTTCCATGATGTAAATGAAATACATGCATACACATCATTAATTGGAATTTCTATATAATGCATGAGCTAAAACCAAAAAACTTTCTCATCTTGAAAACTGTGCGTGATGTCAAAAAACTAATTGTATATTTGGAATCAGCATTAAAAACTACACTAAGTACACCTTGACATATGCTTGATGAAAAATACTTGTTGACCAGTGTTATTTAACACTAAACATTTCTATCTGTTTTCTAATTGCACGCACGCACACTTACACATCGCTCATTCTCTCGCGCGCACTGGCTGGCCGTTTTATTTAAGACCGTTACCTAGTAACGGCTCAGGCTACCTATTGTCTGAATAACAGCCATGGAACGACGAGGCATAGAATTCACATGGTGCTGGAAGGGGGCGGGGCTGAGAGATATTCTTTAATTCAGATATTAATATTGAACGCAATGTACGGAGCGAGGCAGACAATGCATCTGTGAAGTTTATGTCATAGATGCTCAATGAGATTGAGATCCGAGGATTGTCTTGGCCATGGGAGATGGCTAAAGTCTCTGTCATGTTCGTTTCTCAAACCCTGTGCGCACAATGTGGGAATAGCACATGGAAGGAGCTGTGTCGTCTTAAAAGTTGTAGCTGTCCCCCCTTTTGGGGGGGATACAGTGCCATAGTGCTTTTGTTGCAACGTTCTTTGAAGGAAAAACTGAAGATAGCTGTAGATTGTTCTGCATTGGATGTCCCTATCAGTTGGTCTATTGTTTGACGACGATTGGACTTTACTTCCGCCTTTACTTTCTTTCTTCATTACGTGTTTTCTTCCACAATTCTCACTACAGCAGACATTTCCTTTATCTTTTTCCATAGCTAATAAACTCGAACGACTGATGTCTTGGAGCAGCCTACTAACGAAACTGTCTTAGCCACTCTGGCATCTTCCTGACGTCCATCCACAGTCATACTTTTACTAACGCTGATATTTTTGCTTCTCTCCACATCTGCTAGACTGACTGCACACGTGTTTGTCTATATCAAATAGTGGGCTGGCGTTTTCTGTCACGTGATGTGGTCCACCTTATTTGCATCTGAAATTCAGGTCGGGCTCTATCCTTAAAGGGTGCAATGTCCTAATAAAGTAGCCAAACAGTATATATAGACAGAACTAGAGAAAACTCACCGCTTGTATCATCGATCAGTTTGTCAAAACCTTCTGAATCAAAAGCAGGCCAAGATCGGAACCAGGGATTATTGTCACATCAAAGAAATTGTAAAAACCGAGGGTCGATCGAATTCCTCGGAGCCGGCAGCACTCCGCGAAAATTAAAAAAAAAAGACCAAGAATCTCAAAGTTAGCGAACTCACTTTCCATAAAGTGGGCAAAAGAAGAGTTCAAATTCTATCCTTGTTAATTCCGGAGAGGAGGCCACTTCCCGATCGACGGTGGAATAGAAATAAACGCAGCTGAATCGTAGTCGTCGACTCAAGTTTCGGTACACACGAAGTGTCGTTCTGTTTTTGGATGAGGGGATTCTCACTACTGAACAGTCGTTCAACATTCAGAATAATGGCATTCTGTTTTTCGGACCGTCTTCATCGACCGAGACCAAGAAACAACGTTGTCGGGTGCAAGAAAACGGCTTCTTTGATGGTTCGGGACGGCATCGCTACTGATAGCTTCAAAAACCAATGTTAGAACCCCCCGAAGAACAACTTTGTGGCGCCTTCGACGACAGTTCTTGCCTTCTCTGGGCTTGCACCAAAGTAAGAAACAGATTAATCGAATGATTTTAACATTAATGGAAGCTGGAGAACTGGAGCTTCCAGTCGACATACAACCATCCTGTTCTGGTTCTTAGCTTCTGCTAAAAAAAATAAACAAACACGTTTCCGACAGAACTTTAAACGCGCTTGTACACAACGAAAGTGCCGTGCAAAACGGACATTTAGGTCTTTATGCCAGCAGTCAAAGATAAAAAAAAAAAAAAGTTTTCTTTTCTTCAGTAGTTTTGTTGATCCTCGGAGCTCTCCTAACTTAGCCGGATCAAAAAGGATTTTGTGCCGCCTCGTTTGTCCACGTGGCACAATACGGCTTCCGGTTGTTGTTGTTGTTGTTGTAATTTCCTTTCATTTTCCTTTTGTGTTTGCAGGAACCAAGATATCGCCGAAAGGTTCACCATTGCTAATGGTTTCCACAAAATTTATACTGGAAAGTAAAGTTTATCTTAGAAAAAAAAAAAAAAAATGGGGTCCTAACTATGAATATCAGCTGACTCTCATTCATTGTTCAGTTTATTGTTAAACGGAAGCCGCTGTTTTTGATATTAGCTGGCGTTTGTAAACAAACTGTAAACGGATGCTAGGAGGCGCTGCACATTTTATTACTGGTGTGATCAACAATTTATAAAGATACCAGTTTTACACATACTCTGTGACACGGGCTTGTGACGTCAATGGTGACGTCACTTAGTGATGTTAGTTTCTACTCCTTGAAGACGTTTAAAGTTATCCTCTTAGTTCGCAAAACAGTTAAATCTTCGCAAATTTCGAAAAATCATCTGGAAAAGTGCTCAAGATATAATGAACCAGCGAGTTGCGAGCGATTTCCATACGGCGGATCTTTCCTGGTTACCCGCGCCCGTGCACAAGCAGGATCAATATGTACTTCCAATTTTAACGGGATTGGGGTGGCGGAGAACATGCTGAACCCCTTTTTTAGACGGTAACGGTAAGAAACCAGGTAAAAAAAGCAAACAGGAAGACCTGGTGCAGTGGATCGACAAAATAGTGGGTGCACCGCGACAAGCGAGCACGCTACATTTGTAGACGTTTTATAAAAATCAGTTTATCAAACTAAAACAAAAAAATTATTTAAAATTATTCGTACATTTTAGCGCATGAGATATGGTATCAAATAAATTTAATAAATTATCAACCATTTTTACTTTCTTGCTCGTTATTATCGTGTAGTTTGTTCATAGAAAATATCTTAAATTGTATGCAATTTTTAATGTTTTCGTTTAAAAATGCTCATCGATGTTTTATAAATAATTTCATGGACTTTATTTTGAGGAATTCAACGACAGTCAAAGGCGGACGAAATTCAACTTTTAATGACATCGAGAACAGTTTACATTGGTATTTACATATCCAGACAAAAGATCGTAAATGTAATTCAAAATCAAGTAGAATGGTATTTTGGTTCTTTATGGCAATCACTGAAGATATGCTTAGTGAATAATTACAAATACAAGATGAATTTTATCGAATTAACTTTTAATAAATAGCATGTTCAATTCTTGTTAGCAGTGAGCCTCTCGCTCCAGGTCACGACCTAGGTTCTAGTCGGTAGTGACGCCATTACCACGGCTGCTGTTCTTCTCTCCCTTCCTTTTCCTGCCCGCATCTCTTTAACCGAGTATGGTTCTTCTTCCCACTAATGCAGAAATTACGTGTAATTAGGTTTGCTTAAAGAAAAACGCTAGTAATCAGCCATTTTTTTCTTTTCTTCTGTTTCCCCTCCCTCCCACCAGAATCTTCTGCTTTCTCGACAAGTATTGGAAGCTAATTTCAAAACCTTTCAGCGCCGGAGAAAAACGGTCCGATTCGCTTTTTAAGCTCCACTCACCGTCAGCGCCGCCATTAAGAGACATGGCGTCGTGTAGCTTCCAAGATCCTATCGCCAACACACGTCGGATTAGCCTCCCACCCTCTCCCAATAATCGCCCATCTTTCATCTCGTCCGTTCGTTTTGCCGGGAAAAGTATCGATTCCGATCCTTTGACCATTCATACCAAAAAAAAACAGAAAACAACACCTCGCCTCCAGAGGAAGCGGACGCCATCGCGAGACTCTTTCCTGTCGATACCTCTGCGCCTGTTGGACGAACAGTGGACATGTTAAAACGAAAAGGAAACCGTAACGCCATATTGTTTGGCGCTGATTTTATTATGTTTGTTTAAGCTGATAACGGCGGAATTTTCCAGCCGAAGATGTGTGAACACGAGCTGGGATTTATTGGCCACGGATCCGTGTGCACTACATTGGGCCATCGTTTGCCTTCGGGAAGAGAGGACTGGGAGGAAAAGACAACTAATTCTTCACCTATGTCGGCTTTCTACTTATATTATGAAAGTTTTTAATCTGGATAAAATATATATATATATATATATGTGTGTGTATTGGCTTACATTGACTTAAATTAAGGTAATGTATAACACATTTTATAAACACACAAAATATGCATAGCGAAATGATGAAGATACATACTTCAACTCTTGTTTCACTCTTAGATCCAATTTTTAGCTGGGTAGCGAGAGCGGTTTCTCAGCTGCGAAAATTCGTTAAATTATCTCATTGACAAGAACAAAAGATTTCCACTTATTCTTAAAAGACTTCTGCTTGTTTTGCTAATTACTTTTTTATGGGCAAAACAACAATTTAGAATATGTTAACTGATCACACTATCAGAATGTTTCTAGTTGGCTAAAGAACAACAGGATATCGCATAAGCAGAACGACAGATCTCTTAGACCAGATTACACAAATGATTAAACACTAATCTGTGTGTGACGTAACCTCGATTTTTCTAGCAGTTGTGCGGCACGCAGATTAACAATAGTACAATACTGGCGCGATTGTTTCCGCCTTCTTATATATGTAGTACTATTCAGTGAGGTAAGGTTAGACGTTCAGAAATCTCAAGACAGAACTGCATGTTATCGGCTCAGTAGAGTCAAGTCCATATCTAACACTTAAAAGCATATTAAAGCTGTATTTTTGCTCAGCGAAAGGCTATTTTAAGAGCGATAATTTAATGGGAAAAGACGACGCTTATAAGAATATAAAATATGATTTTAAACAAAGAGAAAGAACAGGCTGACATATCAAAACATATCACTTGTTTATTAGGATGCAAATAAGAAGCCACTTAGATCGTCTAGAAAAGAAATTTAGAAAGGTAAACGTACATGACGTTTTCATAGTTACATTTAAAGTTCAGAAATACAGTGGCGTTTGCTATAAAATTACATCATTTTCTTTCCAACTGTGACAAACCCCACGGTATTATGGCGAGTTTCCCAGCTTCCGGATGATTTGCATTAAATTAGTTATGGCCACAACTGTACTTGTCTGACCAGGGATAATAAAAAGTACGTGCACATTTTAAGTAACCACTTGTATGTTCCCAGTGGGCTTTCATAAGACACGGAACTGATGGGGTTTTGGTTCTCTTATTGGCTTATTTCGCCGAATTCGCTTAATAGTTTATGTGCTAATTACACCAAAAAGTAACTGTAATACCAGCCCTGAACCAGACAGAAGGCGGTGAGCTTTAATTTCGTTAATTTAGCAGGTATTGATTGCTACATAAATTTAAAAAAAAACAACAACAAAGAGACGATTCGTCTGGAAAATGCGGAAATTCTGGCTTCGTTTTAATCAAGTAGATTTTTTTTTTTTTTTAAAAATAAGCCGTTGACGAGATCGATAATTAAAATTAACCACGAGGTGCAATCGTAAACTCCTTCGACTTCCCTTCCGATGCGTTAGGGTGCCGGCCCTTTGTGGGAACTGGCGGGTTGGTCGGCTCTTCGCGTTCTGCGCGCATTGTTAGGGCTTTCGTGGTGTCGAGTCAGAAATTGGAGCCCGGTACTTGAGGGGAATGTGCGTGACATTCGCGGTTGAAGAAGCTTTGCTCAATTGCCAAGCGATGGCGTGTTGCATTGTGGGTTTTAGTCACGCCGCCGCCGACATCTCGTCCCGCGAACGAGAACGTTGTTTCGCCGAGACGTAGGCCGTGTACTGCGGAAGTTTCCAGACTCCCTGACTGGATTAGCCACGAACTTAATGGGAGAAAGGACAAAAAAAAAAAATAGCGGGGGGCTCCCTCCCGTTCAGGAAACAGTGGACTTCGTAGTTTCCGCGACTACATTACCGCGCACGGGTTTACAAACGAGTAAACTAGATAATTCGCATCGGTTTTTGGAAGAAAAACAGGTTGTGTTTCTGAGCGCCTTTAAGTCGACAGTAGAGGAGGCGGCACCTTAAAGCCGCGCAACTGGTGGCTGTAAAGAAGAGGGTACGACTTCGACGAAGTTGATTTTGGTTTCCTAGGCAGGAGAACGATGCGAAGTCCGTTCACAAAGAATTCTTACTGTAATTTAGCGTGGTTTGCGTGTATGTCGTAGTTTAAGTATTTACACGAGCAGTCGCCAATGACTATATAAGAATGTTTTCCTCTACAAGTCCTAGTCGCATTCCATGTTTTACGACGGCTGCGGTCAACACGACTACGGTTCTGATATCAAATGCGTTCGGCGTTACTGCAGTCAAGTTGTCACGTGACAGCACGTGACTTTAATAGATTCTTTAAAAAAAAGAGAGGTGGTGGTGGGGGGGTTGGATTTTGGCCTGAAGCGTTAAATAAACAAAAGAGTAATAACTTTTCCAAAAAATAAGGCTGGTCCAGGAGAGGTATCTCCTCGCTTAGAGACTGAGAACCGCATTTTAAAAAAAAAAAGTGAAACTACTGTGAGCGACATCTAGCGGCCACGTATCTTTGATCGCGCTATTTTAACCTTGTAAGACGTCGAGGCTGAAAAAAGGAGAACAGTTTCCAAAAAAACAAAAAAAAAAATTTTAAATGCGGATAAGGAATCTTTTAAAATTGAATCCAAGCGATAGATGTTCATTAATTAAAATGTCTTGGAGGGTATAGAGCTAATTTGCGATTTTATCCCTCTTTTCGATTTTCCCCCTTCAAAGCTGTAACTATGTCGGTAGGTCTGTGGAGCAGCGCGCGCGGGAGGGAGGGAGTTCTTCACACATCCGTACCTCGGAGAGATGAAGCTGTTCGGAGAAAAAAAAAAAAAAAAACAACAAAACACAAAGGAGGGGATGGATGAAAAGGGCAGTGTTTTGATGACTAATTGCTTTCTGTGTTATGACAAATTGTCAGTGATTCATCTGGCGACCACAAGTCAACTTACGTGGCCGAGTGTTGTAGAATCAGACCGTCGCAGCAGCAAGGCCCCAGGTCTCCCCCACGAGACGAGGGAGAGACTTTTGAAAGGGAAAGGAAGAAAAAGTGAAATATAATGGGGGATTCCGAATTAGCGAAGTAAAGGCTGTGTGCGTTACTTTGTAAAAAAAAAAAAAAAAAAAGGAGGGGGGGCACTTCTATGAGAAGATGAAGCAGTTTACGTATTTATTTCAGTGTTTCTGGCAGAACCAAAAAAAAAAAGAGAGAAGTACATGTTACACGGAAGTGAACAATGATGAAGCTGTGTAGAGCTCCACCTCTCTCCGACCTTCTCTCTACTCCCTTTCATCTCGCTATAAGGGCAAAATTAGTAAACACAAAGGCGGTAGAATGAGATAAACTTCTGCTGTTTATTTAATTGATGAAAAAGAAAAAGTAAGTGACTTCATACAGAATATATGTTCACTTTTCGGGTGGACAGGTGAGAATCTAACCAACTTTGACGGAGTTAGGTGGAGACAAGGAGGAGTGGGATAACGGAGGTCAGAGACTGTTCCATCGTGGAAACCTAACGTAGTTTCTTCACTCAGCTCTACCTTTAAGAAATTCAAAAATTATTATATTATTATTATTAATTATTATTATTATTATTATTATTATTATTATTATTATTATTATTACCAGTATTGATTTGGAATGGCAAAAGTTTGAAACTGTAGCATTTTAATCTTCCTTTTTCTTTCTGAAGAATGGAAAATAATTTTTAAATTAAATTTTTAGTATTAACAACAAAATAATAATAATAATAATAATAATAATAATAATAATAATAATAATAATAATAATAATAATAATAATAATAATAATAATTCACTTTAGTAGTTTTGAAAAATTGAAATGGGTGTTGCTAGATAGACTACGTCTGCCAGAACTGGGATGATGCGGTATGTAGCAGGGCGTCTATAGCTTCCTTTGTGCTCGGCCCGAAGATCCTCCCAGCAGCGAACTTTAATCTGCGCCATGATACGGAGACGGCTGTAGACGGTGATGGGGCTCGCGCTCGCTTCTCCCGCTGCTGAGATACCAACGAGATCAGGCTTAGAGCCAACTTCTAGCAGCCACTTTGACTGGGATTCGTTGGGACAGTGAATTCTGTAATTTAAAATGATTAAGTTATCATTTCTTCCGGTTTGTCAGTGACTGTTTCTGTTTATCAAATGGCCTCCCTATAGTTCAGAACCCTGCCTTCTTCCGTCCTGTCCCCCTCTCTTCTTTTACTCCTCTGTTACTTTACACTTTTTAAAAAATTGTTACATTTTCTGCCCTTCCACTTTTTTTCTTATCACCGTTTTTATTTTATTTTCTATTATCTTTTTCTTCTTCTTCTTCTCATTTTATATTAAAACTTTTGGTTTATTTTACAATGTAAAAGCACCAATGAATAATTTTAAACATGGTCATCATTACGAGGCAGTTTCAATAACAGTACAAACTATTTCAGGAACTGCGTTATTTGTTTATTTACCTGACCCACACCTGAGTTTGTGTATAAATAAACATGGCTTCGGGCTTCTCGGTACGGCATCACCATCTTATGCCATTCCCGATTCGGGAACCGACCAATCTTTATATCCCCATCCACGATCCAAGGACAGACTAAGGAGAATGGGTACTCGTACGGCGAGCTCCCATAATTCCGTGTTGGGCGTAAACCTAGGAACGAACTTGCCGGAAGTCCTTTTTTTTTCAGATGTGGGAGGAAAACCACGCAGCCAGAAACCGAAACGCAAGAAGAAATCAGGTACGTCGGAGAGAGAGAGAGAGAGAGAGAGAGAGAGAGAGAGAGAGAGGAGAGAGAGAGAAGAAACAGAGGAGAGAGAGAGAGAGAACAGAGGAGAGAGAGAGGGAACAGAGGAGAGAGAGAGAGACAGAGGAGAGAGAGAACAGAGGAGAGAGAGACTGAACAGAGAAGAGAGAGGACAGATACACGAGAGAGAGATAACAGAGGAGAGAGACAGAACATAGGACACATAGAGATAGATAACAGAGGAGAGACGACAGAACAGAGACAGAGAAGATAACAGAGGAGAAGAGAGACACGGAGATGAGAGAACAAGGGAAGAGAGATAGAGAGAGAACATAGGAGAGGAGAGAACATAGGGGAGAGAGAGAGAGAGAACAGAGTAGATAGAGAGAGGGATAGAGGAACAGAGAGAGAGGGAGGAAAGAGAGAGAAAGAGAAACAGACTGCGAGAGAGAGAAGAGGGAGAGAGAGAGAGAGAGAACAGAAGACTAGAGGAGAGAGAGTAGATAGAAAACAGGAGTTGAGAGAGAGAGAGCGAGAGAGAGAGACGAGAGAAGAGAGAGAGAGAAGAATTAGATGAGGGAGAGAGAGAGAGAGATAGATAGAGAGAGAGATAACAGACTCAAGAGAGAGGAACAAGGAAGGAGAGAGAGAGAAGAGCAGTTCGAGACTCAGAGGGGGACACAGAGAGAGAGATCTAGAGCTAGGAGATAGTCGAGTATCGACCCTGATGAGTAGCTCTAGAGGATTCTAAGCACAGAGGGAGAGATCTAGAGGAGCGACGCAGAGAGCTCGGCTACCCGCGCTTCTCTCTCTCTCTCTCTTCTCCCCTCTTCTCTCGCTCTTCTCTCTCTCTCTCGCTCTGCTCTTTTCTGTCTTCTCTCTCGCCCTTTCTTCCGCCCCCCTACCCGTTTCCTTGACGCAGACCTGAGTCGTCGTCGGAAATGGTAACTTAAAAATCTGCACGCAGACGTGAGGTGGTCAACTTCTCACTCGGATGGTAAACCGAAATCGAACCAATCGGCTGGTTGCTGTGACACCTCACCGACTTCCTTAGTAACGCCGTTTGTGTGTGTGTGTGTACAACGCATCGCTGTAGCGTGTTTTTAAACTTTCACGGCGACCCTGAGGAACGTCAGTGCTTAATGACATCACTTTAAACTTGCGAAGCTATAAAAAGAGAAGAAAAGAGGGTGGGAAAAGTGAAAGTAAACTAATATTTTAACATTTTATAGAGAAGTTAAATTGACAGTCGCTCTCATTTTGTGGAAGAAAAGTGATATTTCCGTTGTTTTTCTCTCCCAAATTCCGGTGTGCACCGGAAAACCGTGGCTAGCCGGGTAGTTACGTCTGGGTGGCGTCACCTTAATTAACAGCGCCTCACCATTCTAATATCCTCGCCCCGAAACGCTAAGCAATATGTCATTCGTTATTTTCTCTTGATGACTTTTATGGGATACCTGTAAATATGCCAAGCGCGTGACAGAATCCAGGTGTGCGGCAAAATGAATTGCAACAAATTCCGCTGGTAGGTGTTTCGTTACCGAGAGAAGGGATCCGAACAGGTTCATTGTGGCCGGTTATTTCAGTGGCATTAGGGAAAATACAATCACAAATTAGCAACTGACCAGGTAGTTTTAATCAACACGGCGCAACCTGTGCGCGCTCAAAACGATGATCTCGGATGCACGAGATCGGGACCCGTTCCGAAGTAGAACAATGAGTTTCTTGCGGAGAAATGGACAGACTTTTCCAACAAACTTTTCCTTTTTATTGTTGTTGTTGTTGTTGTTTTTTAAATTATTATTTTTAGCCTCTAGAACACCTTGGTAAAACGGTGCGTGGCTTTCGTATTCCAGTGACAGAGCGAAACATCAGCGACATCTCGGTCATGAAGACGAGCGAAATGGCTCCGCAGGTTCCACGCTAATTTTCGCCATGGACTTATCAGTGGAATTTTACTGATGGCAGACGAGTTTCAGAGAGAATTATTCCTTTTCGTTTGTCTGTTGACGACACGGCCACCACAGAGTGCATGCCTAACACGGACATAATAAACAGATGCAAAGCAGGATAATTCGGTTTAGTTTTGTTACAAAGTTTTGAAATTATGAAAATGATTTAACATTTGTCCGAAATTTGTAATTTTATTAAAAGTATTATAATTTGTGAAAGGAAAAAAAAGTAATTTCATTGCAGAGAGCATCAACAGATACATCATTAATCTTGTGTTCTTTTTATTTTTCGGATTCGTTCGTCCAAGTATAGATCACATTTGCTTTTCTTAACGTATTATTAATTCTTTAACCAGAACTTTGTGAAAAAAACTCCAAAAGATCCCTAACTTTATGCCACGAGAGATTACACATCCAGAAGGTTGAACGAGCACTAATCGAGAGAGAGATGATGATGATGATGAGAGAGAGAGAGATGATAATGATGAGCGAGAGAGATGATAATTATGAGAGAGAGATGATGATGATGAGAGAGAGAGATGATAATGATGAGAGAGAGTGATGACGATGATGAGAGAGAGAGATGATAATGATGATGATGAGAGAGAGATGATGATGATGATGATGAGAGAGATGATGATGATGAGAGAGAGAGATGATATGATGAGAAAGAGATGATGATGGTGAGAGAGAGATGATAATGATGAGAGAGAGATGATGATGATGATGAGAGAGAGATGATGATGATGAGAGAGAGAGATAATGATGATGAGAGAGAGAGAGATGATGATGATGAGAGAGAGAGATAATGATGAGAGAGATGATGAGGAGAGAGAGAGATGATAATGATGAGAGAGAGAGATGATGATGATGAGAGAGAGAGAGATAATGATGATGATGATGATGATGAGAGAGAGAGTTACTAAGGCCTGCCTTCAGTTCCGCCACCAAAATTCGTCAGCAGAACGATACATCGATACATTCGCATGGCGATATTTTGCGAAACGTTGTCCAAAGACACGATGATTCCAGTACTTTCTCACCTTCTCCGTAATAATTCCTTGCTCCTATTCCAGTTGTAGACGAGGGAACTGTTAGACTGTGACCGTCGGATAGAAGTTAGGCTGTGTAGAGTTACGGTGACCTAGTGTCGTGTGACGGCGGAGGTCGCTGGAGAATTCCCGATATCTGGCCATCAGACTTTGCAGATAAAAAAAAATAAGGGACCAAAACGGCATGATTCCACTTTAACTATGGAGGGTTTTCTTTGCAAGTTAAAAATAATTACTTTTTAAATTATTAAAATTTCGTATATTTAAAGTGACCTTCTCGAGTTTTCGTGTCGCTTTCTTTTTTAAATTGTTGCGAGAGATGCTTTTGGTTCCAGCCATTAGAGTTTAGACGTATCCTCATCCTCCCTCACCCATCCTCACCCGGCCTTTGTAACTGAAAAATAAACCCGTTTTTAATTATTATTTTTGTTGTTGTTGTTGTTGCATTTTTTCAGTTAATTATTCGCGAAAACTGAAACATCAACCAGGGACTATTTCTTCTCTTTTTTCTGGCTTAGTTACGATCAGTGGGTCATTCGGTCACGGTTGTTTAACTTTCTCAAGGGAGATAATTCAGACGCTTTTCACTGCTTCCGAGCAACTCAGGCGGAAACCTGACAGGAGAAGAAGAAGAAGATTGTGTACAGTGGTCAAGAATTAGGGGAAAAAAATCTGTTATTTTGTAATCCAAATCTTGGGGATGTTGATCAAAACACGCCGAAGTCTTAAGAAAGACTGTTAAATCGCTTCAGCACATCTTAGATGATTCACGGTTTGGTTGATTTGGTTAAGCTATTTCTCATTATAAATGTGGTGCAGTTTTTAATTAATAATATTATTAAGAACTTAAAGGTATTAATTTTCATACGTCAGAAAGCAATTGTTTTGTATTTATTTATTTTCCTTTCTTTCTCGCAACAAAAAAAGAAAAAAGGAAAAGAAGTGGGGTTGGGGTACGATAAATAAAGTTCGTTCCTTCTCGGGTGGGTGGTCTTCATTTTGTTTACTAATAACTGGTTAATCGTATCTGCAAATTGCCGACAATGAGGAGACACTAAAGTAGGGAGCGGGACAGACAACGAAGAGGAACATAAAATACGGTTTGCGTTTCGGTGGAGTGTCGTCAGCCGTTCCGAGCTTTCATAGAGACTCCGTAATCACAGAGAGCCGCGACCCCGGCCGTGTAATTTCATTATCACGTTCTTTGTGATTGTACAAGCGCGAACAATTAACAGCTCATCCATGTAACTTGTCTTTCCACAGAGGGACATTAGCTCCATGCTTCTTTCATTAAGAAAAATCATTACATTGAATGAGTCAGCCGACATTGGCATTGATAACGTCGAGCGAGATTTCATCGCCAACCCCGCCCCCCCCCGATATTTCCCGCCAGCTTTCGCCATGAGTAATCGTCCGGGAGCATCGAAAGGCCGGATTCGGGAGCTCGTCTTCCCGCGGAATATGGAATTTATCGCCAGAGGGGTCGGGTCACGTGAGTAATTGAGGTAATTACTTTCAGGCAAGCGAGACAGTCCCGTGCGATGAAGATGTTCAGGACTCGCTCCATTGCGTGAAGATAAAGATGAAACGATAATGGAGAGAGAAAAAAAATAAAGATGGCGATGGTACAATGAAGGAGACGAAGCGGAAGGGAATAAGATAAATAGACGGGAAGTGTTGTTTTTAGCTATTGTGTCCATTTTCAATAACCCGAAAACAGAGAATTTGTGAGGAAGAAATGAATTTAATTAAAAAAAAAAAGGGGGGGATTGGGGGCTGGGAGCAAGAAATATGGGAGCTGAGGCGACTTTACGCGGTTCGTGAACTTTTAGTGGATATTTTTCACCGAAGCAGGTATTGGCAGCCGCGACCTCCATCGCTCCGTTGGCGATCCACCCCTAACCGTGGAGGCTGTCAGGGGAATCTGCTCACGCGAACGGATGCTGTTTCCAGCTTTCGTCACAGAAGACTTTCAAAACATTCGAGACACCTTTTCCGGTTGACCGGATGCGGGCGGGCGGGCGGGTGGTGTGTGTTAGTCCAGTCCACTGCGGCCATGGCCGCCGTGTTGTGTGTGTATTCTAACTTCCGGTAAAACATCCAGCGCCCCCGGCCGGGGAAAAAAAAAAAAAAGAAGAAACAGAACCCGGAAGGCGTCAGAATTTCAGAAAATCCGAAATCCCTGCCTCACACCCCACCCGATTTGCGGCGACGTAAGAGAATGGCCGATGTTCCAAACTCGCGTTGAAGTTCTAGTTTCCGGTTTGATGAGCTCGGCAGGAAGTGGGGATGGGAGGCCGACATCGGAGCTGAAGGTCCCCGTGCCCCGGGTCGGAGTAACTTTCAGCAAAAAGGGCAACAACAAAATAAAATAACACTGACTGGTGCGCCTTTAAGGTGACGTCAGACCTTCGCTGTATACGTATGTAAGTCGTATCCGACCTCGACAAAAGACACGAATATCCTTCGGACTGAGGCGATGGGTCGGTGAGAGTCACTCTACTGATTAGAAAACTGATGCAGCTACAAGTCCAGAACAAAACCGCTGCTGTGAGATACTACTTCAGCGCATTGTCTGTCGGTAACATGCACCACGGAGTTTGTTTTCTTGACAGGAGAGCTATGATAGGGTAACAGATACCCGAAATTTTCTCGTATAATAATAATAATAATAATAATAATAATAATATAGGTAAGTTATAAAAGAAAATGTTTTTGTTATGAAGTAAACTGACTCTGAAGACTACTACCCTAATCTTCAATGTAGGTAGTCACAGATTTACTGCCCTACAAATTAAATGTTAAATTTTGTGATCTGCACGTTAAATACACAAACTTAAAATACCGGTGCATTCCCATATTAAGCGTTTATGCAATTTTAAGTAATTATGTAGACCTGTATAAGCTGGTAAGAGTCGGGTGCGATTATTAAACGACAATTAGAAAAAGGAGAGAGAGATAGACAGCAGGATCGATCGAAGATGGTAGGGAATTTCTTTAATTGGCCAGAAAAGCCTTTGCTGAGAGAGAGAGAGAGAGAGAGAGAGAGAGAGAGAGAGAGAGAGAGAGAGATTCGCAAAAGGAACCATGACGGATCGAACCCTCAAATGTGTTCATCACTGTATGAAGCGACAATATGTTTTACATAACGCAAAACCACGAAAAATTTCAACTTAATGTTATTCCTACAAAGTTGCCCGGCAGCTGAAGTTTAATTCTAATTAACTTTTGAACTGTTTTCATTACTCTCCACACCATGATGCTGCCATCACTGATTTTGGCCCGTTGTTTCGCATACAAGTCTATGAACTACGGGCAAAAACATGAGATTAAAGAGAGCAGAGGCATTCAAACCTGTGTTAGGATGGGTTTTTTTTTCTAAAAACTTGGCATATTTGATCAGTTTCTTCGCTCATTTCTAATGCGAACAAATATTTCTCTTTGGAATGCCAACCATGAGGTCTACATCAGAAAATGGTTTCAGTATTTTCTTCGAGAATAGTTACATAGTAGTGACAGAATTCTGGTAAATTCATTTTTTTTTTTTTTTTGAGAGGCTGCAACACATTAATGGGAGATTTATTGGATGAAGTACTGCTGAGCAGGTGAGCTTATCTAGAATAGGTGCAGGTGTCTGAATCCAAATAAATTCGTCGCTCTCACTCTTTTCGTTTTCGTTGTAAAACAGGGACCCGCTACTCTCCTGTCAGTATGGGGAACGCGAATTCCTTCTTTGAGGAATCTGACCAAGACTAAAAACACAAAGTAACTGATGGCCAGTACACGACGTATGCCTGTATAAAAAAAATTCTCGACACGGTTAAACAGTTTGCTTCATATAAAAAGTCTGTAAAACCTCGAAAGAAAGAATTTTAAGGCCTCGAGAACTGGTCTCGAGGTGATGTTTTACATCGTTCCGCTGTCGCTAGGTGGCGTGCATCCTAGTTACGGCGAATAGCCTTAACAACGAACAAGCAACTTGCAGTTCTCTAGCATAACAAGTGACAGTTTTGGAATGTACATAAAATGGTATTTATTTATCATATATTTAAAAAATACATTCAATAACTATCCTTAGTATTTTAATTATCTATACATGCATATACATACAGAAACCTTGATAACTTATAATAATAATAATAATAATAATAATAATAATAATAATAATAATAATAATAATAATAATAATAATAATAATAATAATAATAATAATAATAATAATAATAATAATAATAATAATAATAATAATAATAATAATAATAATAATAATAATATAATAATAATAATAATAATAATACACAAACTTTCCACGGATGGACTCGGTTGAAAGCTATTTTTTAATAACGTCTTTTCATACCCTGTTGCTTAAAAAAGATTTATTTCTTAACCCACTTATTATATTTGGATTTTCTCTGATTTATTAATTCTTACGACAGAAAAAGTGAACGCAACACTCAGTTGTTGCCAGAATCATCAAAATTAGCGAGTATTTGTGATTATCTTTCTGACAAATGTAGTACTCAATGATATGACTCATCTTCCGCGGGCAGATATATTTCTTATCTGAGTATCGCGTGACATCATCTAATTCGGCGCCAAAAGCCGGTTTTCGGTGGCTCTGTGATAAATAGTTTTTTTTAAAATCCACTCCGAATTCAAAAGACTTTTTGTTCTATTTTTGCTTGTTCTTGCTGACCTTTCGAAACCATCAGTTTGGAATTTCCACCCTTAAAAACTAATCTTGCGGCGAGGTGGATGTTGGGTGAGGAGCCAGGTGGGCCCCTCCGTACAGGTAGGTAGAAGGACTCGGACAGGTCCACCAAAGCTTTGTGAGCGCCTGGCCCCTGTCCCACATTCATATACTATACTTTCAACAAGAGAATTTCCTCGCTCTGTGCTTTTACTGGCCGAATTTGGCTCCATCCATGGCTTCTAACTGTTTACTTAAACGTTAAAGGAACAGCTCGCAGAATGGACCGCGTGTATTATTATGATTTTCACCAAAATTAGTGAGGAACATCAAGATATACAATTGCATAAAAATAAGCTTATATCCGCCTCTCTACAGATGGCAAGGGATAGAAAACCACGGGACGTATATATCCAACTATTTTGGGCACCATTTGCTTGTGCGACGACAGCCCTTTATTGTTCATCATATTCTGTGCCAGTTCCTCTTTAAATGAACGATAGATAATCATAAGTACATCTTCTAACCACCGTCAGACTAATCGTATTTTTGTGTTGTTTAGTACAAAAAAAATTGAACACAGCTTTAAGAAGCTAACAGCCTTCTTCCAAAGCGATGGAAATCTTATTCACGCTGTCTTAGAATCTAACTAAATCATACTAATTAATTTCCAGCTGAAGCACAATCGCCCAATTTTCTCCTAATACAAAGTCTTCGTCAAACTTTATTCAGTTTATAATTATGACCATTGATATTCTATGTTAAACGCAATTATCAGATCTTCCCTCTTCTCCTCTGGAGAAATTCCAGAAAATGGGCAGATCTGAAATTTCGATTGTTTTTTTCGCATCCTTTAAAATACCGGAAACACGCGAGCACAGAAGAGAATCCACGCCGGACTAGTGATTTTGTATCTTGTTGAGCCACCTTTCCTGCGGCTGAGAATAGCGAGGTTTACAAAGATCATCTAACTAACACCTGTGTACCGCCAGCCCACCACCGTCGCCTGTAATCCATGATGAGAGTTGAGTTGTCCGTCTGCTACTAAACTGAGTGTTAATTAACTCTATGTTCGCGCAACATCTGTCTTTTTTTTTTGTTTTTGTTTTTTTTTAAAAAAATTATTTTGCGCTAAATCGCGCACGTTGTCCTGAAATATCCGAAACGCTTTTTCTCTTTGGAGACAGAAAACATCCGCAAAGATGCTACAGTCGAAACTTAACTACGAACGGGAAACGTGAGACCTGTTCGTCCGACTTACAAACATCAGAGCAAACCGTCCGGGTTCAGAACTAATTATGAGGCCCCGCGGGGATTTGTTCTAATGTTATATGAACTTGTTTTTCCGTGATCATTCACAGAATTCTAGTCAGTCCATAGGTAATAGCATAGCTAACCATTTCCATTAAGATTATGTTGGTTCCCCCACCTCTCTCTCTCTCTCCATCTCTCCATCTCTCTCTCTCTCTCTCTCTCTCTCTCTCTCCATCCATCTTTCTCTTCTCTTCTCTTTCTCTCTCTCTCCATCTCTCTCCTCTCTCTCTCTCTCTCTCTCTCTCTCTCTCTATATCTCTCTCTCTCCATCTCTCCATCTATCCATCTCTCTCCATCTCTCTCTCTCTCATCTCTCTCTCTCTCTCTCTCTCTCTCTCTCTCTCTCTCTCTCTCTCTCTCTCTCTCTCTCTCTCTCTCCATTTCTCTCTCTCCATCCTCTCTCCATCTCTCCATCTCTCTCTCTCTACCATCCATCTTCTCTCTCTCTCTCTCTCTCTCTCTCTCTCTCTCTACCATCCATCTTTTTCTCTCTCTCTCTCTCTTCTCTCTCTCTCCATCTCTCTCTCTCTCTCTCTCTACTATCTCTCTCTCTCTCCATCTCTCCATCTCTCTTCTCTCTCTCTCTCTCTCTCTCTCTCCATCTCTCTCTCTACTATCTCTCTACCATCCATCTCTCTCTCGCTCTCTCTCTCTCTCATATATATATATAACAGAATTAGGAGGCGTATTTGCTCGAAAAGCTATACCCGGCTGAGATAAGAATCGCATGATGACATAACTCCCACGCAGCGTACGGAATAACGAACACCCAACACTTTCCCTCACACCTGTTCGTGTTGTAATAACATTCTCTGAGTCTCATCTGATTTTTATTAATTAGAAAATATATATGTATTACTAATTTTAACCTTCTAGTCTACTCGTGCTTTTAAAAGTTATATTTTATTTATTTGATTATTAATCTTTCTTTAGTTCATCTTTAATGACTAAATGTGAAAACCAAACGGTTATCTTTACTTACTATTTATATAGAATTTAGTACCTTTATTATCTGATGTCGTGTAAATGCCTCGGACAGAGCTGAGTTTTTCTTAGCTCCTTGTGTGAATTATTTAAGATGAAGTAAAAGATTCTAGTGGACGATTTGTACTTTCGACTGCTGTGAGCTGACGTGTGGATGAATACTGAGTTGGCCAGGTCAGTACCGGAATCAGCCTTGATCACTTCCTTTTTATATAAACCTGTCGTTTTTAATTCTTCTCTCTTTACGTTTTACCGTTCACAATCGAAGTGCTACACGAGGCAAATCCCCATTTTTACATCTAGGTACTCAGCACATTGATTTCCTTTACAGTCATGGAAAGAGACAGCCACACTCCCCATAAAGAAGGTATTGGATTAAGTAGGAAGAAATTTGCCCTTTAATAAAGTCACTTGTTGTTCTCGTATTTAACGACACCATGATCAACGCTATCTGTGTCTTCCCAGGACCCAAAGAGAGCGAGGAATAAGGAAACTCCTTACGCAGTTTGACCATTTAAGTCGAGTCGTCTTCCCTACACTAGACTAAGGGCTGTATATTTGCTAAAAGAGGGGAAATTCATCTATTTCTTACAGCACCATTTGTTTGCGTGAGAAAGGGAAAGAATAAATACATTTCGCTTTAAAATTCTTTAAACTCTAAGATTATAACCGAGATTCGTATAGAGGAGTTTTCGAGCTTTAGATACCTGCAAACGAATAGATAGGGGCGTGGGATCCCAAAGGGTTACTTACGTACGAGTATTCCGATTACTCTACATACACAGCACACACTGCTGACAAGTTTAGAAGTAAGAAAACTGTAATCAAAGGGAGATAACTAGTACACAATTTAAACGGTCAGCACAGCCTGATGAATTTCCTCAGACAAGCTGCTTACAAAACGGGGAATAGTTTAGATACAACAAATAATAATAATAACAAACCAAGGTTGTTATTATTATATTATTTTATTATTATTATTATTATTATTATTATTATATTATTATTAATTATTATTATTATTATTTACGAAAATGTTTTTATGCAGATCTAATTTTAGAAAATTTAATTTCAAATGAGTTCCCAAGTTTCGCGCACTTCAAACTAAGATATAAGTTTAGTTAGTGTTATTATTTGGTTAATAATTTGGTTAATTATCCTGGTTAACGCGAATCCTTTCTTTTCCAAAAAGTTTGAGGGGGGGGGACAAATTTTTTTCTTTTGGAAATATTGATGCACGCATCGTCGTTTGTTTGTTGTTATTTTCTTCCTGAAGCAACAATTTCCCAAAAACAATCCATCGAAAGTTTCGTTTCGGTTTTCTAAAAGATTCCGTTCTAATTATGCAGAAGCTATGGAGTAGTGGGCACGAGGCCGGCCTGGCCGCCCAATAACATGTCCACGATTTGGTCCAGCAGTCGATCTTTCGCAAACGGCTCCCCTCCAGTGTAAACAGGTGTGTGGGTGGATGGATGGATGGATGTGCGTGAAATTGGAATAAACCGAATGTGATTTTCTTCCCCAGACTCCGCGCCAGGTCTCACTCGGGCCCGCTGATTCCGGTCCCTCGGCTCTTACCATTATCGTCTGCTTTAATGAATTTTTGCTTTCTCGCGCCACGACCCGTTGAATGCCGCTCGATAACGGCAGCGCGGTGGTCCGTCAAGAGGAGAGGGGGGTGGGGGTGCAGTGTTATGAATGTACTTAGAGACGAAACAACTTCGGGTGTTGTCTGGAGTTGAGAAAGAGTAGATAACAATGTGCGGGACGGGGGTCGGTAGATGATGGTCGACGTCTCGTCGTCATCAGCAGGGAATGGAACAACAGGCAAACACGAGAGGACTCGGCGCCATCCTCTCTATCCCGGTAAACCATCACTAGGTTAACCATTTCCCACCCCGTCAAAAGGGAGAAAACAGCAACAGATTTTCCAAGTCGCTGACGCAATCGACCGCCATCGTAATTTTTCTCTCTTGGTTTTTTTTAAACAAAAAAAAATCATTTCAGTCGTTCATTACAATTCTTCTCAATGTTTCCTGCCGCTTCTCCCCCATCTCTCTCTCTCTCTCTCCCTTCCCCCCATCTCCCTCTCTCTCTCCCCCATCTCCCTCTCTCCCTCCCCCCATCTCTCTCTCTCTCTCCCCCTCTCCTTCCCCATCTCCTCTCTCTCCCCGACACATTCCAGAGCTCGCCATTGCCGCCGACGCAGATCAATTCCAGATTATTCCAGTTCCCAACAGCGGTCTGCTTCAGGGCGATCTCAGATTTTTTTTTCGGACGTCTGGGCTGCCAATTCCCGATGGAAGTTCCACCTGCCCCCACCTCTCTCTCTCTCTCACCCCCACCCCAAATAGGTTAACAACCCGACAGATTACTCCTCTCAGCGTAGATAAACAGATGGCAAGCACGCGCTATCGGGAAGATCCGTGAATTTTTCCCGCAGAATCTCTGTAGTAGCGCTCTGATTGGCTAATATTTCCTTATCTCTGTAGTAGCGCCCTGATTGGCTAATATTTCCTTATCTCTGTAGTAGCGCCCTGATTGGCTAATATTTCCTTTAGTAAACACGTGTGTGTGTGTGTGTGCCGGTCTCCTGCCTTCAGTCAATGATCAGCGAGCACCGAACATTCAATCATGAGCCATTTTCATCATAAATGTATTTATTTGAAAAGAGATCTGCCCACAAGATAGAATACGCTCTAATCACATTCTAACTATTCAAATGGTGTGTAGATATTTTATTCTAACTCTTACCAAGTCATTCCCAGCCTCGTGTGCTTAGCTAACTCTGAGCCATTTCAAAACTTCTGTCTTTATTTCATTGCGATCAGCCTCATACTCTTGTGCTTAATACATTTTAAACATTTCCAAACCCCGGTTAACACAAGAAAATAAACCACTGACCATTACAAAACTTAGAAATTTTTTGTTTTTTAAAAAAAAGAAAACCAAATATCTTCGGACAAGCGAATTCTTTCTAAAGACTCTACTCGAGTCGTCTTCCGAAGAGCTGGAAATGTACCACCGCTACATTTGTTGTTGATTCTTGTCGTTCGATTACAGCCGCTTGGCATCTTAACATTTGAAAGATGGGAGGGGGGTGGGTTGTCCCGGTAGATGAATTCATTTGGAAAATGCCGAAGAAAAATGAGCAATCACTTAAACGTTGTTAGTAGACGTCCGGGGGACATGTAGCTGGCTAGCTGATTCATCGTGGCGAGCATCTCCAGTCTGGGTGTCGTAAGCAGGCCATAGCGAGAGCGATCTCGGTGCAGCTTTGAACTATCGGCGAAGTAAGCTGCTGCTGATGCTGTTTCGCGCGAAGTCTTTATCAGCTGGTGGGTGTGGGGCTGACCAACTCGCCGCAGAACAGCCCTCTTCTTTTTTTGGTTTTTTACACCGAGTGGTCGAAAATACAGGCTGCGGTTCGACTTAAAGCGAACGATAATAGGAAACGGTAAACATATCACCTAGCCGAACGATAATAGTCCGATACGTTGGATGTAGAGAAAACTCAATGGTGCTAAACTATCAGCGGAATTCTTTTTTTTAAACCCCTCCCCAGCAGAATAAGAGAAAGAAGAAAAAAATGGTACAAATTAAATGGAGTGGCACAATTGAAATCTGTAGTTCTTCGAGATCAGTTTACAAACACAAATTATACGCCACATCTTCATGTTCAGAGAAACCGTCCAGTGGCTTCACAAACGAGAATTGATTTTCCCGAATTAGGCGCTGTAATTGTGCGATTCCACTGTTTAACCGAGCAGGAGGAATTCATGACGCGAGAAGTACGCAATGCCTTCATTTTGGAGAAAGAAGGGTTGTGATGTCGGCGTGTCGTGAATTCGGAAAACAATTACCCCCCTTTACCCTCTGGAGCCGTCAAGGGGGACTTAATTCAATTGTACGCAGACCTTTTATTAACGATTAACACATTCATCGCAGAAGCTGCTGCTTTGTAGAAGCAAGACAAGCGTACGTACAGGACCCTTTTCGGGGGGGGCCAGTGTCGACACCTAGGGGCGGACACCTCCCCCCCCGTGTACGAGGCCAGGTGGTTAGTCAAACTCGTGGGCCGCGCCGAGGTGCCCTGCCCCGGAGATCTCGTTCTGTTCGGAATTAAAGAGGCTTCTACGAGATCCCGCCACGAGGTCATGTAAGCTAAACTTGAAGCGAAGGATAACTTACAGTATCAGCGAGAATGGAGACTGTTTGCGAAAACTGCGTTACCGTTCAGCGTAAGAAGCCAGAACGACGGGGGATTACTGCGCATGCGTGGAAGTGGAAGTTAATTAAGACGAAATCGAAGACGCGCAAAAGTGTTTAGAACTGAACATGGATTGGAAAGGAAAAAGAAAAAAATTGCCGAGGGCAGATGGCAATAAATCATGATCAGTAGAGAAAGAAAGAAGACTAACTTAACTAATTATTTAATCGAGAAGGAATTAATTCTCCATCACAAATATATTCAGTTACAGTCTTAGGATTAGCAACATCTCAAGAACAGAGAATGTTCCGTGTAACCAGGGGCGGTGACGTCTATAGATACATTCTGACTGACTTACACCGAATAAAGATCGAAGTCAGTTAATTTATATTGATTACTGAAAAAAATAGGCCAGCAAAATATGTGGAGAAATCACATCGTGAAAGTTAAATGATAAAAGAGAGAAACTTTAGAAGATGCGCTATGTACGGATAATTAAGTACCCACCTTTTTTATTTAAATATATTTTGCAACACGAATTGTCGAGAAATTTGACTTGTAAATATAAAACCAAGGACCGCTTTTCAAAGTTTCATCAAATGAACGACTGATGAGAAGAGAGAGAGGGGGGAGAGAGAGAGAGAGAGAGAGAGAGAGAGAGAGAGAGAGAGAGATTCAGGCTAAGACAGCAGCTACATTGATAGCCTAACCATATGATTTTAAGCAAGATACTGCAATAAAGCCAATTACGCTGTGCTTCGGTATTTATAGGGCTTTTGTACTAAACAGCCTCCTCGCAATATTGTTTTGAGCACCGAACATTATTTTAACAGAAGAAGTACATATATCAGAAATCGAAACCCCAAAAAATCGCTTAAACAACGAACTGGCTTCAGTAGAGTTATTCTTTAAAAAATTCAGAATATTTTTTCTGATTATTTAGTAAGTTTTGCCACCCCCGTCAGGTAAGCAGCTCTACAATGATTCCAAATTAGGGGCCGAGACTTATGTAGATAACTACCTTCTAACCCTTGGTGAGCAAGCAAACGAAATGGGCAGATAATCTGTACGCCGACTTTCACATCTCGGGTAGTGTTTAGGTAAATTTCACTTGTTCTGTTGTAGCTCTCAGGGCCTGGAGTGCAGGTGCGTGAATCTTTTCGGCAATAGTTAAGGAAGCAGCACCTTCGAAGTACATTGCAGTGATGATCTCTTCCACAGGGACACACAACACAATCTTTTAAACCACCACCTGTTGCTTTGGCCTCTCATAGGGTCGGTTATGGTCTCTAGAAAATTCCAGCGCTGTAACAATGTACTCCCCCAACAATACCTAGCCTCGGTGGTCTTACCCGAGATGATGGCCGGCTTTGTCGGTTGTCTCAAACTACCTCAAACACTGTACTTCTGCTCCGCGTCCGCCACCGAGACGACGTCCGCACTTTATAGGACCTGAGCCAGTCTCAACAGCGACATCTGCCGTCATTTTACGACAAACGTTTTACGGGTTAAGCGGTAAGGCGAATGGTCTGCGGCTGCGATGACCGAGAAAGAAAAGAATTGTCGAGGACGTCCCTTTCACGACAACGAGATCACGTAGAGTAATTCAGTTCGCATTTCTTCCGAAAACGTTGATACGAAGAACAGCAGTAGCAACGAAAGGGCAAGAAACCGAAGCAAGTCGACTTTTCAAATATTTCTTTTTATTAACTTTGCGTCCGGTGTTCGCTTACTTCCGGGAGATCACGAGGTTTGGTTCGGCGGAAGAGTTAACAATTTAAAAAAAAAAAAAAACACTAAGAGCGAACGCTAGCCGTTATGTTTTCTGTTCTTTCGTGAGTCAGATCCTTTACGGCCTCTTGTTTTGCTCGACACGTTAATTTAATTCAAAAGAAACCTTCAAGAGGAATCCAATGACGTAACAGAAGCTCGTCCGAAGCCCTGGGGTGCGACGTGAGAGCGAAAAGTATATTTGCTGATTTGGTCCCCAGTGAAACCACATCGGGTAACGTCGCGGGGAAGGGCTCCATCACCTGCCAGAACAGTGCGACGGAGTTCCGCACTCAGGAACAGTCGGCTGTAGAGAAAGGAAAGCTCCGGTCGGTTAGGAAGAGAAATATTTGCCCCGCCGCGTAGCAGACCATCAGCCTTCGATCTGTCGCTGTGTACAGATATCGTAGACTGGCGAGCGCCTGCCTGAAAGACGACCAGACAGCGGTGGTGAAAGAAACTCCCCGCCAGGCGCCATCCATATCCATCTCTCTCTCTCTCTCTCTCTCTGTACTGACGCCATCTCCCTCTCTCTGTGTACTGACGCCATCTCCCTCTCTCCGTACTGACGCCATCTCCCTCTCTCTGTGTACTGACGTCATCTCTCTCTCTCTGTACTGACGCCATCTCCCTCTCTCCGTACTGACGTCATCTCCCTCTCTCTGTGTACTGACGTCATCTCTCTCTCTCTGTACTGACGCCATCTCCCTCTCTCCGTACTGACGTCATCTCCCTCTCTCGTGTACTGACGCCGCTCCCTCTCTCTGTACTGACGTCATCTCCCTCTCTCCGTACTGACGCCATCTCCCTCTCTCTGTGTACTGACCTCATCTCTCTCTCTCTGTACTGACGCCATCTCCCTCTCTCCGTGTACTGACGTCATCTCTCTCTCTCCTCTCTCTCTCTCTCTCTCCTCTCTCTCTCTCTCTCTCTCTCTCTCTCTCTCTCTCTGTACTGACGCCATCTCCCTCTCTCCGTGTACTGACGTCATATCTCTCTCTCTCTCTCTCTCTCTCTCTCTCTCTCTCTCTCTCTCTCTCTCTCTCTCTCTCTCTCCATCTCTCTGTCTTGGGTATTTCGTCGTTACTTCTCCTCCCCCATCTATTAGACTTGTAAAAGCTGCTAGAATATCGCTTTTGCCGACGCCATATATATATAATCGTATGTACGGGATTAATAAAGTTCTAAACCTATCATCATCCCGGCAAAATACCGGTCATCTCAAACGAATTTACTTTCTGATATCTTACTTTTTGTTGCATTGAGTAAGAAAAGCAGACACAACGTGTAAATTAATAAGAAAACTTCGTTCAACTGGATTATTGTGTTGTTGTTTTTTTTCTTTCAGAGGGAAATAACTAGTTTTATCTATTTTCCCGAATGTTACGCCCCGGTAGTTCTTATGCGAACACCTCTTTTGAGGTGTCCCGTCTACAATCTTAGCAGGGTCTGAATGGAATATTCTATACTGTCACTTTGAAAACCGACATTGTGGCTTCCTTTTCAGCCTTTTAAGAAAAAAAAGAATAACCTGGCGAGAATTCACGCAATCACCACTGTGCACAACTATGACGCACAGACGCTGGAAAATGATCAAAAGCTTAAATTTACCACCGTTTCCTTAGAGTTAACGATGTCGGTAACTAATAAGAAAGACTTTTTTTCTTTTTTTTATAGTTATGAAGTAAATTAAGTCTGTTCATTATCAGACTTGTGTCACTTTGAACACACTCGAAAGCCGTACCGCGCAGGAGAATGTTGCAGACCTTCCGCGGCCATCATGGTCTACAACTGCAGACGGGAAGACGAGATGACGCAGCGAGGTGGCTTCCTGCGCCTCGTGCGAGCTGGAACTTCCGTTTGCAGCAGAATGCAGATCTTCTCTGTTTAGGAGAAAGCGGAGATTCCCGTTGGAACCGTGGACGGCCCGGTAAAACCACTACACGTCTATACTGTACTTTAGCACCATTCATGACACTTGGCAGTCAGTAAAATAAATTATTAGCGATGTTTGTTTTGTTTTCTTAAACACTAGCGGTTGACAATTGCACAAGACAGCAGCACCGACGAATATTGCCTCAGCTGCACTAATGAAGCCTGAGATTCTGAGTTTTTGAGTGACGTCAACAGAACCGGAACCGAACTTTTGCTTTTCCGTTCAGCGAGTAAAATGTTGGACTTCGGGAAAGATTTTTCGGCGGGTAAAAGGTAAGAATGGCGTCGCACGGAGTAGAATCAGAAAGAAAACTATCGCGCATCTTCGTTTTCTCGCCGAAACGAAAGCAGCATTTTTTTTTTTCCCCTGCTTTTCCCCGACACGCGGCGGCGAACGATTTTTCAAGCCAGCAGTTCTCCGAAGATTGGTCAGGGGACGCACCTGTTATCCTTCTGCTGCTGCAGCTTGAAGGTAGCGGGGGGGGGGCGAGTTACCTCCCCTCCCCCTTATGCTCACCGAGCTGAGTTAGTGGCTGCGGCTAACGTTTGAAAGAAAACCCCACATCATCTCTTACGCGGACTGGAGAGCGATTTCCCTGCAGGAGATTCTGCAGCTGCACCTACTCACAGAAACGGAAGCCAGATAATAAACTTATCTTTCCGGCCGGTAAAATGAAACCGTCCCTACAACTTACTGTTTTTCGTCTCATGGTTTTTTGATAAATCGCTTATGTCCATATTTCCCGACTCCATATTTCTCTACACATTATATTTGTGTATATGCTTCGCAGTTGCAACTGTGAAACACGTATTCAGAGAACTGCAGGTGTAACAGAAAAGCACCGAAGTCCTACTTCAACAAAATGGCGATGTTACAAATGAATTTTTCTTCCTGGGTACATCTCGAGCGGATGACTGTGACATCACATGTACAGGGCCCACACAAAAAAAATTGGCTACACTGCTTGTTTGTAGATTTTTTTTTCCAGCTCATTACTTATTTCTATGATAGCAAAGATAAGATTTTTAGAAATTCAATTTTGAGAAAGAGATTATTTGCTTCACCCTCCCCCCCTTCCAAAGACCTTAAGTAGTAAGAAGATGACCTTTGGATAAACGCTCCGCTGCCAGCGGGAAAGATGACTGCTCGTTTGGCATCTTTTCCCAGAAATCCTCGGCTAACACAGCCCGCAAGATGTTTTACCGTAACGGCTGATGTTGCGACATCACCTGCTGTTGCGCTAATAGTAAACTTGGGATCAGGGTGACTAGAGAAAAAGTAATTGAAAATTCTAGATAAGGTTGGTTTCAGTAGCACAGATGAATGCGTATAGATGGTCAATTCTAAAGAATCAGTCAGAGAGACTTTACGAGTAGAGTGCGCCATCTTTAACGGTCTTGCCAATAAATATGATACAGCGATGGACTTCTCTTCACAGAAGACGGTGTTCTGCTCGGCGCAGTATGATACTGGTCAGCTGCTTTGAGAATGTATCATGTATAAGAAGAGTAAAGTTGGAGGATTATAAGGTAAAATGCGGACAAGGAGTTTAGAACTTTTTTGCTGTTCCAAAAATATGGATTCTAACTTTAAAAAAAAGAAATCTTAAAGATTCTGCTTCAAAATATCTGCTTTTCAGATTATTTGCTAATATTTGATCAGGTTTTGGTTTATAAGAATGTTTATTCGATTTGAAAATACTATTAAAATATTTATTTCGCCATGGAATACTTCATATTAAAAAAAAAAGATTTTATCGATCTGATAAGATGCCAAACCACGGATTTCTACGTATTGACTTGAAGGAGCTCTGTTTGGATTAAGCAGACATATAGCAACATTTTTTTCCCTATCTACAGCGTAACAAAGTTCATTAAAACGGGGGGAACTGTAGACATGGAATATCAGCGGACCAAGCATCGATCCTTGCAGAACACTCGCTAAAATATTTCTACACTGAACGAAAATTAACCATTACTTGGATTCTAATGGCTGGCGTAAAGAAGCAAAGAACCGTCTTTAATGACATTTACTACCTTTGATATTTAATGGCAGGTGAATACAACATGATTATTTTTTTAAAATTTTATGTGGGCCATTAAAGACCAATTATATGGAATTTTCGTTCTGTGTAAATATATTTTAGATGGAGTTCAAAATTATAGCCACCAGTCTATATGTAAGAGAAAGATGAACAGAATGTAGCTCGTTTAAAGTCAATAGGTTCCCCCCACTTTACGACAAGTTTCTGTTGTATTTTATAAATATATCATTCTCCAGAGAAAGCATATTAACCCTCCTACTGTCGTGATTTTGGTTACGTCTGTAGTATTTCAAGTCATGGTATTTCTGTAAAGGATCAATACTAGGAAAAACTAGGCCAGCCAACGTTCTTTATTTCTCGTTCTGTGTTCATGGTGTCCTAAACTAACTAGAAAAATATCACAAAATTTCATAGAATAAAAAAAAGGGGGGGTCTCGCAATTTTTAAGCTTGGTGGTGTGACGTAATTCTGCCGTTTAGTGGAGTGCCACATGACTTTGTTTACATTATGAGCTAATACACATTGCGGAATGGAGAGAGTTAATGCCTTTTTCTTATGTTGTGGTTGAATTCGTGTGTGCATCTGAAAGTAAAGTGAGGAGAAAGACATAACTGGCGACGAGGATTAAAGAGTTTATAATAGCGAATAACATATAAGTACGGCAGATACGATGGTTTTAAAAATTGGTAGAATTGCCGAACCTGACACAGGTGGTGACCCAACAAGTGTGGGTCTAGAATGAACAAAGTCTATTAAGCGGTTTGGCCGTTACCCTGGCGGGAAAAGTGTTATGGACACCGCTCAGAAATTAGACTTATTATCGTATTGTGATGGTGTAGAAGTTAAAGGAGAATATGACCAGCTGATAGAGCAGGTGAGGCGGGTATCACATGGGAGGAGCTGTAACTGAAAGTGCCCCACTACAGGTAGATGCTATATAGGAGAGGTGCCTGTTCCGCAAGATTACTCACCTAGAGGATGAAACAATAGACCCCCAGTAAGTTACTAAGCTACAGGAAGGGAAAATACACTGTAATTTTATTAGAGATGACCAAATAATAGATAAAGTAATTCAGAAATTTCTACACAACTACATCGTAGATCATTTGAAAGGGGGCCAGGGATTGACGGTACAAGAATAACTGCGAAGAACTTGTGCAGCTAAAACTGTTGAACATCAGCTGCAGGCTATTCACATTCCTTTCTGGAAACAGCCGGTTTTCGAGGAGGAGAGGCCCCGTCCGTTCGGCGTGGAAGCAAAGAGACAAAGGAACGAGATCCATCAGGTTGGCGTGGCAGAAGACCGAAGTAGAAGCGGAGGGTTGGAAAACAGAGGTTTCCTATTGCAGCTGTGGTTAGAAGGGTCACATGGCAAAAGACCCGAAATGTACAGACCGAGGCAGAAATAGATGTGGTCAGAGCAGACACTTTTCAGAAAGGTGGCAAGGCGGAAAACAACGAATACTTTACCGAGGGTGATGACAGAATCGATGAAAACTCAGACGGGTGCGAAATGTTTGAGTACTTTGTGCAAGACAGTCAGCTCTGCACTGAAGTAAAAGTGGAGATTGATGACACTGATGCATACTGATTGCCGCGCGATTACAGAGCATCTATGGAGAGTAGCTGAAAAGCAAGGGAAATAAAGTGAGTGCTAGTCTCAAGAATTCTAAGGGACATTTTCTTACGGTTACAAAGACACCCCAACCACTTAAATGCAATTTCAAAGCCATGATTGAAAAATTTATGCTAAGTGTGAGAGTAAAAGTTGCGGTCATTGATGGAGAAGACGAATCGTTTCTGAGTAAGAAGACAGGTACAGAATTAGGAGTCTGAGAGATTGATGCAAGTCTATGAAAAATATGAGAGGTGTTGGTAAATTGAAGGATAGACATTCGCATCGAGAAAAATGTGCCTAGTATAGTTCGAACTTTTAGGCATACGGCGATCAGGGTTAAGAGAAAGATGTAATCCAAATTAGGTGAGTATCAAGCAGTGGATGCAATAGAGCCTGTGACAGGTCCGACAACTCGGGTAAGCCCTTGTGTAGTGGTTCCAATACTAAAGGGAAAAATAAGAGTCGGTGAATATGAGGAATCCGAATAAGACAGGTATATGAGAGAAACGTACTGTATACTTCCATAAATAAAATCTTATATAATCACAACCAAAGCGACGTCCACAACAAGCTAGATCTTTGTCCGGGATTAACCTCCGGACTGGGCCAAATTCAGAAGCCAGTGCGGTCACCGCTTCAAACGCCCATAAAGGGGTCGTTCCGATTTACGAGATTAATGCTAGCAGGGCCCCTGAAACGGGTCAGACAATAAATCACAACGTGGTTCAAGGTTGTATAGGTGTCCAAAATGTATCTAATGAGATAGACAGTGCATGCTCGCAATAAAGAGGAACAGGATCAAAAACCTGAAACTGCGAGATGAAGGTCTCGCACCAGACGAGACCAGACGTGAGTTTGTCACGAGTTCGAGCCTGACACCCAAGTGAAAAACAGAGTCGTCGAAATGCGGTCTGAAGTGTTAAAGCGGATGATATTGCAGTAGGAGGTACAGTTCTGCTGGAGCAGAAGAGGAGGAACGAACTGTCTGCACCCCTATAATCGAGCTCTAAAATGTAGTAGGGGAGAAACACCAGAATGACTGTTTGGTCTCAAGATGGTTTGGTGGAAAAGGAAATCGGCGCGAATGAGGAAGCATATTAAACAAAATAATCCCGAGATACCTGAAGAATCTATCAATGATATTTTACCAAATAAGTCCGACATGATGGGTATTTCCAATGAGCCTAATCCCGTGATCTCAGAGACAGTTTTAAAAGCTTTTGAGAAGACTCCTTCAGACCTTGACCAAAAGTAGTCTTACCAAGCAAGCTCGAAGACTATGTGTTGCGGTTACTTAAAAGTGTAGTTTTTAAATGTAGTTAATGGCGTTTTAAAGGTGACTCCCCCCCACCCGTTGCCAGGGCAGGATGTCGTTCACCCAACCACTTCACTTAGCCCCGAACCAACATTTATACGGTCAGAACAGATTTTACGTGATAACCCCGACCGCAGAGCAACAGGACGGCGGCCTTATCCTGATTCGGTGACGGGATAATAATGCACGGCTGCAGATGGACAAACTGTCAGCACCGACGGGTCCCAGTTACATCGTTAAAGGGAAAGGACAAATGGAATGTGAGTGCATAAGTCCAGCAGAAACCTGACAAATAATATCACCATAGAACCCAGAACCCGCCAGGGCATAAGCCCCCCCCTTAACTGCTCGCAACCTTTATTGTTCTGTCTACTTCCGTGGTAATTTAGAACGGCCACAAGCGCACTATCGTCGCCCCGAATTTGCTGAAATTAATTAATTATTTTTTTTTTCAAAATATCTGTCCAAATTCCCGGGGTTTCCTTGTTTTCGAATGCGATGTAATTCCACCTTTCAGTGAAGTGCCCCGTTCGTTATTCTTCGCAATACGAACCGATGCCACAGGTTAATAGTGACGGCCGTCGGAGCCTCGTGGCTCTTAAAGCACAGCCAGATGGGAGACAGGTGAGAACTAGTGTCGGGTCAGATGCACAACAACAACAACGGGGTTTCTAAAGGAAAGCGATGCTAGCTTATGTATCTCGGACCCGTTGATTGTTTCCGAGGATGTCCTACTCCCTGTCGTGCTACCTTCATCTCGACAAAACCCTGGTCTCTTCCTAATTCACAGAAGAAACGCCGACGAACAGTTATTTGTAGTTGCCAATTCCACGTGTAGACGGGTAGGGGGGGAGGAGGTGTTGCTGCGTGTCGCGGCCCCGACTTCTTTAACGAGACACCGCGGTTTATTAACGGTGACATCAATCTCGCCCCGCATCCTTCGCGAGCAAGCAGTTGCTTTGAGGGTAACGGGACAAGTCGAGTCCCGCTCTTTGGTGGTCGTTAACCATAACTTCCATTAGGGTAATTAACGCTCTTTGTGCCCACGCGAAACCAATGCTTCAAACCACTTCAGTGGGGCCGCTTAGCTCACCAGTTCTGAATAATTAGGGAAAATGGCTCGCCCCGCATTTCTCGTCGACTGAGTCATATGCGCAGCCCCGCATACTACCCGCGCGCTCCGTATATTGCCGACCTTTCTCAGTAAGGGCCCTGGCGAGGGTCTGGAAGATCCGGCTGGCTAAAGTCGACACGCGGTCGACCGTCTTGAAATATTCGGATTCTGACGCATAAAGGGTTTTACTTATAATTGTAAAAAAAAAAAAAGGGGGTGGGTGGGAGGGAGGAAAAGGTCAGCAGCTATTTCCCTGTCTTTTATCCTCCCCCAACCCACTGTCGTCCGAGTGCTCGCGTTCTGCTATCGTTTGTCGAGTCGGGGCGTATCGAGGAGTTACAGATGTTGGCGGCCAAACTTCGGCGCGGACGCCATCACGCGAAGGGATTCATCCCCCCACCCTTCTCTAAGTATCGTCGCCACCTCGCAGATCGAAAGCGATGGGCGGTAATGAGAACCAACAAAGGCTAATTGGCGCTCGGCGGTAATTAGGGTGAGCTTCCCGTTTTAGAAGCTATGACTCAGCAGGGGAGAAGTGCGTCTATGGAGTTTAACATTTGAAATTAAAAGCCTATTACGTGACTCCTGGACCTTCACAATTATAATTCCTCATTTCCGGAAACGAGTTAGCGCCGACACCCGACAGCCCCTCCAAGCGCCCCTGCGAGAACCGACTCGTCCCCTTTTAATGTAGACTATATATACGACCGAATCGTGATGGCTTTGGGTTATTTAAATTTCGGGTCGTCGGCTTCAAATAGCTGCTGGCTCTCAATTAAGTACCGATATTAGAACTCCCCCCTTTTTTTCCGAACCCGCGCACCAAAGGTATCAGCTCCGAGAAGACCCCCCCCAACCATCGGTTCCAGTTTCCTGGAGAGGTTATAGAAAGCGGACCTTCTACTAGAACTCCACATTTGTATTCTAATTGGAGGACGTTAAAAACCGGCGGCCATGACTCCTCGCGTCTCTCTTACCGGATGGATTTTCCGTTCCGCGTTTTCCCCGAACCGCAGCCCGAGTGAGGCTTTAAGACTTCGTGTCTGGAACGTCAGGGTTCTCTAGGAATTCGGCCACGCTCACGTGATCCCGCCCCAGCGGATAATGAGGACAGCTCGCGGTAGTATTACACCAGTTTTACACCAAAAAAGGATGCTAACCAGCTTGTGATGTCGATCAAGACCCCGACGGAAAGAAGGGGCTGGGTTCCGCGCTGTTTTTTCTTTGTGTCCTGAGTTTTTGTCGTCGTTAACTTTCTGTCATTAGAGCGAAGCTGGGAAGTTTAAATTTATACTGACAACGAGTTGGAGCCATCGACGGCCGCCGGGCCGGACATCGTTTCGGACTCTCTCTCTCTCTCTCCATCTCTCTCCGTACTGACGTCAATCTCTCTTTCTCCATCTTTCTCTGTGATGACATCATCTCTCTCCCATCTCTCTCTGTACTGACGTCATCTCTCTCTCCATCTCTCTCCGTACTGACATCATATCTCTCTTTCTCCATACCGACGTCATATCTCTCTCCATACTGACGTCATATCTCACTTTCCATTTCTCTCCATACTGACATCATATCTCTCTCTCCATTTCTCTCCATACTGACATCATATCTCTCTCTCCATCTCTCTCATATCTCTCTCTCCATCTCTTCTCCATACTGACATCATATCTCTCTCTCCATCTCTCTCCATACTGACGTCATATCTCTCTCTCCATCTCTCTCCGTACTGACGTCATATCTCTCTCTCTCTCCATCTCTCTCTGTACTGACATCATATCTCTCTTTCTCCATACCGACGTCATATCTCTCTCCATACTGACGTCATATCTCTCTCTCCATCTCTCTCCATACTGACATCATATCTTTCTCTCTCCATCTCTCTCCATACTGACATCATATCTCTCTTTCTCCATACCGACGTCATATCTCTCTCCATACTGACGTCATATCTCTCTCTCCATCTCTCTCCATACTGACGTCATATCTCTCTCTCTCTCCATCTCTCTCTGGGAGGTCTCAGCGGATCTGTCCGTCTGCGGAATGCTGCTGCGGGCGGCGGCCGAGCTAAGCTCATAGGAGGCTGAAAGACGACCGAGATGTACGAGCGCGCGCGCCTCGCGTCGCGTGTGACTCACTATTTCCGTTTCCCTAATATCGAGCCCAGCTGGGGAATCTCGCGCTCCGGAGGGATGAAGAGCCTGTTGGTCTTCCTGACTGCAGAACAGATCTTGCACAGATTTCGAAACCGGTTTCTTTGAACAGAACGAGTCGCCGCTGGTTTTTACAGCCATTTCACGGCTCCGCTCCGCTTCGATCGGCGACGAATAAACTTTGCTGCTTTCTGCTGTTGTCTTCTAAATAAAGATCAGCTGAACAGTTGGTCTGTGCACGGGGGTGGGGGGGGAGATAAAGGGGTCGAGTCCGATCGGCTTAACAAGAGCGCTCAAACCAAAGGTAACCGAGGTTCTCTACAGAAGGAATCGTAGATTACCTGTAATTCTTCACACGCCGACCATACCAGTAAAATAGCTAATTTCTCCACAAAATGACCAAGTAACTATACGTTCGAAAACGCGCGAGATGTAAGTACAGTTTGACGCTACACGAACCTGTGTGTGTGAAGTTAAAGTTTCTCTTCCTTTCAAGTCGGATCCGGAAATTAAGTGAAGTTGTAAAAAGACACCTAAAAGTTCCTGTCTGGTTACAAATTAAATTAGAACGATTAGTTTGCGTTCATTTACATTTTCGCTAAATATTTAATTAATTAAATAAGTAAAATCCATCTCGATCGGCTCATGTTAACCCTTTTCGTTCCCTATTTTAAGCGTTCCTATAGTAGTTATATACTATCACCGTACTAACGTAAATAATTATCCCGATTAACTAGTCGTCTAATTAAGAGATATTAATATTGATGATAAGGGGTTTTCACGCAGACAACCTCACACGACGATAATTAATCTTTAACGAATGCCATAATGAAGCAGATTACTATCTCTACGTAATAGTCATGTGGCATTAAACATGAAAGACCGTAAGTGCCACGTAAAGATTACTTATCTCCAGCGTCAATCCCGAAGAAGGTAGACAGAAATATGATCTCTTTTTCCTCTAATCAGTTATTACATTTTTAATATTTAATACTCGTACATATAAACACTTGGCATATGTAACTAAATCGCCAAGTTTAAAAAGAAGATCCGAAACTATATGCAGATTTTCGGAAAGTATTGGGGGGGATTAATACTCTGTGGTGGAGTCTTTTTCCAGCAGCAATATAGTTATTTTCTGTGACGATATCTGGGTCTGTGGCCCACGATCTATGGTAAGTAGTACCGAGGAGGGGTCGGACGAGAATAGTCCACATGACTCTGCACTCGTCTGTTCCGCGGACGGTGTGAAACGCGAAATCGTCTTCCGAAAACACTATTTCATGTAGACAGATGATCGTTTTATTGCTCAGAAATCTTCGAAAAATTGTGATTCATCGAGCAGAAGTCACAGATCCTTCGCAAGCCACCAACTGTGTCCGTCCAGTGGCCCGAATCTCATTCCACGCCATAACAGACAAACATCCATCTGTTGTCACGGCGTTCATACGGACTGACCAGATCTCCTGTCCTGCGCGGTTCACCCTTGTACGGCCACCGTCTGAAAGGAACGAAAACCTGGACTCAACGAAAAAAATGGCACTTTTCCGGAAGGATCCTTGGAAGGGCGTGGCAGCATTTGCGTTTTCCATTGCGCAAGTAAAGAGAGGTCTGCGCATGCTCCATGCTGTCGAGATAATACCAGATGGCTCCCAAGGATAACGACTGTGTTGTGGCTTCTCTTGAATTGGACGATCACCCCTGTTGACAGTAACCAGAAGAATATCTAAGGCCTCGGAACCTTCTCTCCCTGTGAACGTCTTATTACCCGACCAGGCGTCTCAATCCAAAGGCCACCAGTTTCCGCAAACGTCCTGGTCACATGGCTGTTTGCAGACTGAAGTGTCTTCCGGCCTGTACCTGTTCGTATGGCTTGCAGTCACGTGCTTGGCATGTGACCGGGATAGCTCATTCAAGTCTCAGGGGAGTGTGTGTGTGGGGGGGGGCATCTATTTACTTGCTATACACTGGCAGCCAAAATTATTGCATAACCTGAGTTCTGAAACAAAGTACTGAATTCTCTCTGTGTGCCTTACAACGTCAAGACAGATTCGTGGCCTGATGGAGCCAAAATCGAGCGGTCCGACATTCGTCTAGGCTCTAGGGTCTCTGCTGTACTGTAAATAGTGCAACACCAGAGTACCGGCCCAGAAAACTTTGGTTCATAGCATAACTACCCATACACACATCACAATCAGGTTTTTCTGGTGATGCAACAACTCGAGTTACCATTGTGTTTATTTATTTTTAATTTAATTTCATTTCGATATATTCTTCACTTTTTTTGGTTTTTCTGAAGATTTTCAGCGGGGATAATAACACCTGCGCAATCTGCTACACGAGATTTCCTGCCAACCCCTTTAATCCATAATGGCTTCCAATCCACTCGTAGAAACTAAACTAAACCCGTGTTTAGTTAGAACAGTTGTTGTAGAATAAATTAAAAAGTAGATAATATAGTGGATAATGTAGTAAAATAATGACAGTAAATGTGCCATTTTCCTTTTAGCGAAGGTTTTAGCTGTAGCGCGCTCGCTCGTCATGGGTGCTATCGCGGCTTGCTCTCCGATTGGTCAAACCGCGTTTTCCGTCTCGACCGAAGTCTGGTCATTCTAGCGTCTCTATGCCAGTTTTTCTCTTGCGTGTTCGAGTATAACTAAATATTTCGAAGTTAGCCATTCTTCCCGGTTCCCAGCGCAACCCAAGCTTTCCTTATCCAGGTAGCATTCTGGGTCCCAAAGCCACGTCTGGAAGAAACAGGATGGCATTATCGACGACGGAAATCCATCACATATCTATGCCACTGGTAAATCTTGTCAAAACAGCAAGCGATATAGAAAAGAAATTAATATATATGGTCGTGTGTGTGTTTCAAAATCCTGTTTTTCTTGGATTGGCGTTACATGAGCCAGAGAGAGCAGTGAAACAATGCCATCCTTTTAGCTACCCGTTATTCTGTGTTGCAGGAGTTATCTTAAGACTATTTTTGGGGAGGCGAGGAATGTGGGTTGATCACATGTAAATACATTTCCCAATCTGTGTAATTATGATTACATCTATAAATATTGATGGGTGAAGAAAGCAAACTGGCGGTTAGATTCATTATTTCAGTGTAATTTTTAGTGTTTTCCACAGGTATAGTGGAAACTGGATATGTAATGGAAAGTACAGATTACTAATTAAACTAGGTTAACTCGTGCCTTAGTTACGGTATTAAAGTAACTGTAGGCTATCCTTTAGATTCCACTTATAATGTTTATAACGACATCCCTACCAGCCAGGCCATAGTGGAAGGGTCGCACGTATTCTATTCAACAATAATAATGAAACAACTTGACATCTGGTCGTAGACATCGTCCGGCAAGACCTTGATTACTGGCGATCCATACTCTTTCTTCGAGTCTAGATTCTAGTAGTAACATCTGTAGGTCGCGAGGTTAGGTATGGAAGCGAAAGTGAGCATATCATGGAACACAATCTGGCAAGGCAAAGATAGGTTTGGCATTTGTACGAACGGTGTTTTAATTCTGCCGGGTACGTACCTCTCCATTGAGGGCACTTCTCTGCGTGTGTGGGGAGCATCTGGATCGAGAACTGAGAGCAACATCTCTAGATGCAGGCTATTGTTAAATGGAAGGCAGCTCTCGTTCACACTGTGGGGCAGCCCAGACCGAGTTGCGAAGTGATTGAACGCCCCAAAAAGGTCAGAGATTCCGCGACAGACTGAAATATTGTTATGACAGCAGGTGGGTAAAACCGGGGCACTACTTTTTGGGCTCCAAGCCAATAATAGTTGTGTTTTTTGACAATGCGGTTTCTTTTCATCTGTTTATAAGCTGAGGCAGTTACAAGAATTTCCGAGAGCGATGTGAACTGGAACGTCTGATTGTAACTGTGAAGCTTTGTTTCTCAATGCTTGAAGTCCGATGTTTCAAAACCACATCAGCTGCTCTTCCCACGTCCACTGCCAGGAAGGAAGCGACATAAACATCTAAAACTATGGCGAAGCACTGACGCCGTATTTATTATTTATTTATTTCAAGTCTTGTTTTGTATTTATGACCGGAATATGAAGAGGAAAGCTATTAGCTCGATGACGACTTTCAGCAAGGCCCGCGTCAGCTGACCGCCAGACAGATGTGACGATCAAAATAATAATCAGACGGATGGAATCGAAAAGGAAATAGGAAAACAAGAAGGAATGCAGCCCCGACCCAGCGCGGAGGAATCCTGTTAATCACGGCGTAGTGACACCGGTAGCTATACGGCCGATCGAGTCCGGTTGTCATTAGCAACACCTTGCAACATTTCAAGGGCATCAGAATGCAATTAAGAAAGAGAAAGTGCAATTTTACGGTCAGTTTGTTATCTGAGAGCCCACAGAAGATTCGAACTTCTCGCACAAAGGATGGCACGGGGAATATAAGATTGATGCAATCCACGACGCAAAATCCCATTAAACGACATAATGACGGGGGGATTGAATTAAAGTGGATAAAATTTCCGTGGGAATTAGTGTAATGGGTCAGGTTAAGCATCGCCAAATACCCCGGCATTTATAATGGTTTTTATTGTTGTTGTTGTTATTATCAGTATTCGTATTACTACTACTACAGCCTCCAGCCACCTTGACGAAACAAAGGCTTACATTTAGAGACCTGTTCCTGTTAGCACACAGTAAGTCAGGGTCTCCGAGGCGCCGCCCTGAGTTAGGTCGCCGAGGAGATCCGCGGATGACGAGCAGAACTTGAGATGGGTTTTTGCTCCAGGAGGTGAATCGATAGCACGGTTTGGATCAGGGGAAATTATGAAAAGCTTTCGGAAAAAACTGACAGTGATGAAAATCACAAATTTGCAAAAAACCCTATTTATTAAGTAAACAAATTAATATTTAAAAAAAAAAATAGATGTTCCGCTCGTGGAATTCTTGCTTAGATTTCTCCTTTGTACGTAAATCGAGAAGGCGGACGTCGCGCTCCAAGAGATAGGTTTGGCTTATTGGAGAAACCGGTGGAATTCTTATTTCATAGCAATTTTCATTTTTAAGTAGTTTTTCCGAATGCCTTTCTTGAAAATACCCAAAACAAGTAAATAATAATAATAATCCAATAATAATCATTTTGATGGTAAGTTAACGGTGAACATCTCTTAATGCCATCAATGGCCATTGCTGCCATTTTAACTCTTGTATTTTAAAAAAAAAAGTAAAACAAAACAATTATTTCATATTTTAGCTTTTTATACTCGAGTTCTTAAAAAAGATATTCTTTTTCTTCGTTCGGTTAATTTGTGGTTAAATAAATGGCGCTGTTGACGTTTTAACGTATACTTAGATACTAGGTTAAATTAGACATCCGGTGTTGGCTGCCCGATGACACACCAGTGTTCTCTGTGTCGATGGAGGGGAGATTTTACAACCCCGTACAACCGGTTGTGCTTGTTCAGCTGCAGAGAAGCAAATGGTATCATAGAAACTATCGTCCCCCCTTAACTGTTAGTCGGGTGGCGAATATATCGAGTTGCTTGGCCATTTTAAAGTCATGAGCAGGAAACGGCACAAAGTATGAAGGTGAGATCTGGGTAAACGAGCATCAAAAAGATTACTCACAGCTAAGATGCTGCAAAGTGTCCGAACTTTTATGACTACTTGTGTGTGTGTGTGTGTGTGTGGACTTCACTCACCAAACTGGCACCAGTATACATAGATGTGCAAGTCTTTTGTTGATTTCATGAAATGGGCAATTTTACAGTTGGGGTGGCATGCATACGTACATACAAAGACACACACACACACACATATAATATATATCAAATCGACTTCTTTCCACAACCATTTTATTATAAATAAAAACCTTTGTGTATTTCCAGCATCTTACCGAAATAGTCCACTTTGTTTGACAAAACTTCTCCGACTGCATCCTGCAGTTACTAGATCAAACACCCTGGCTTTCTCGACTGTGCACAGCCGCCCTTCTCTCTCTTTCCTGCTCTCACCGACACATCGCCCAGCTTGAGGATCGTCAACAATACCATAAAAGACTCAGAAAAAAAAACAACAACCTCCAGTCATGTGAGGTTCACTTTTCGCACATTAAAAGCTGACGCATCTCAGATCTATATGATTTTATCACGGTTCACACGAAACTTATCTAGTTTAGATTCCAGACGTGGTGCACCGCTGTATTTATAATGTCTACAGCTCGACGTTACTTTTATCCAGGAAAAAAATTAAAAAAGAGGAGATAAATATTTTAAATGATACGCACTTTTATTCACGTGACAGCGAAATATTCTATATTTCGCGTAATTCACGAAGAAGCAGAAATGCTTTCCGCTCCGCTGGCTGGTGAATCATAACCGGTCTCAGGCCGTTAAGCTGGAAATCAAAACTTGCTTTTATACAGATTTCCCTTCGCCATTTAGAGAGAAGCGAGTGGCTGCTCCGTATAAACACCGCAGACTCCGAGGCTTAACGTAAATTAAATACCGGAAATAGGTCGTCTGGGAAGATCAAGCGTATCTGGAAACTGTTGGTAACCGCCGTACATCTCAAGTGTTTCGGGGATTACACACACACACACACAGACACAAAAAGGTACTGACGGGGGCAGGGGTTTACTCCCCGCAGAGATGATCAACAGTAATCAGGCTACCACGAGAATTCTTCAGTTATGGCTGCAATTGGAGAAAGGGATGACCGCAGAAGCGATGGCAGTCACACTGTATGTACATTACCGTACACTCACCAATGCCAGAATTCTTCATAATCCAAAAAAATATTTAAAAGTAACTTGATTAGTAGAAGGCTTTTAATCCTAAAGACGTACTGCTGATGCCAGAAATTTATTTAAACCGTAATACACTTAGTCTGATGCTTTCTTCTTCTTCAAATAATGAGGCAAATCAGATTAAACGGTAATCGAAGCGACGCAGGAGTCTGCTTGAGTTTAGGCATCGCGAGAAAGCCGGAGGTTATTATTGCTTATACAGGGGCATCTCAAAAAATTAGAATATCGTGGAAGAGTTCAATATTTTCTGTCACTTATTTCAGAAAGTGAAAACTGTATATATTCTAGACTCATTACATGTGAGAACTAAAATGTTTCAAGCATTTTTTAATTCTAATTTTGATAATTACGGCCTACAGCTAAAAAAATAGAAAAAAACATATCTCAAAATATTAGAATATTCCATTTCGAGTAAATCATTATTTATGCAGTATAAATACCATGAATCTATGTCTGGTTCAGTACACAACCACAATCATGGGGAAGACTGCTGACTTGACAGTTGTTCAGAAGAGACTCATTGACACCCTCCACAAGGAGGGTAAGCCACAGATGGTCAGTGTTGAAATGGCTGGCTGTTCGCAGAGTGCTGTATCAAAGCATATCCATGGAGAGTTGACTGGAAGGGAAAAGTGTGGTATGAAAGGAGGGGGCACAAGCAAGAGGGATGACTGCAGCCTTGAGAGGATTGTCAAGCAAAGCCAATTCAAGAAATTGGAGGAGCTTCACAAGGAGTGGACTGAGGCTGGAGTCAGTGCATCAAGAGCCACCACACTCAGACGTGTCCAGGAAATGGGCTACAAGTGTTGCATTCCTAGTGTCAAGCCACTCCTGAACCAGAGACAATGTCAGAAGTGTCTTACCAGGGCTAAGGAGAAAAAGAACTGGACCGTTGCTCAGTGGTCCAAAGTCCTCTTTTCAGATGAAAGTAAATTTTGCATTTCATTTGGAAATCAAGGTCTCACAGTCTGGAGGAAGAGTGGAGAGGCACAGAATCCAAGTTGCTTGAAGTCCAGTGTTCCACAGTCAGTGATGATTTGGGGTGCCATGTCATCTGCTGGTGTTGGTCCAATATGTTTTATCAAATACAACGTCTACCAGGATATTTTAGAGCACTTCATGCTTGTGTCTGCTGACAAGCTTTATGGAGACCCTGATTTCCTTTTCCAGCAGGACTTGGCACCTGCCCACAGCGCCAAACTACTAGTAGCTGGTTTGCTGACCATGGTATTCTGCGCTTGATTGGCCAGTCAACTCACCTGACCTGAACCCCATAGATTCTCAAGAGGAAGATGAGAGACACCAGACCCAACAATACAGACGAGCTGAAGGCCGCTATCAAAGCAACCTGGGCTTCCATAACACCTCAGCAGTGCCACAGGCTGATCGCCTCCATGCCACACTGCATTGATGCAGCAATTTGTGCAAAAGGAGTCCCGACCGAGTATTGAGTGCATAAATGAACATACTTTTCAGAAGTTCGACATTTCTATATTATAAATCTTTTTTTATTGATCTTATGAAATATTTTAATATTTTGAGATAGTGGATTTTTGATTTTCATGAGCTGTAAGCCGTAATCATCAGAATTAAAACAAAAAAAGGCTTGAAATATTTCACTTTATGTGTAACGAATCTAGAATATATGAAAGTTTCACTGTTTGAATTAAATTATGGAAAAAATGAACTCTTCCACGATATTCTAATTTCTTGAGAAGCACCTGTATGAGGCTGTCAGGGACGAGAAGTATGCGCATGGTACGTTTTACGTGCGTCCTCCCTCCGACTGAACTGTCGGTATCTCGGTTTTGCTTCACAGTTAGTGATTATCGCTATTCTGTGGTATTTCTTCTCGGTTACAAAAGAGCAGTGGAGACGTTAAAATGAAAATCCGCCCGGTGATGCTATTCCAGCCAGGTTTCACTTTCCTGGCACATGAAATAAAACAAGTGAAGGCTGTCCGTTTGTTGGCGTGTGACTGACAGAATTAGAATTGGCAGCCGTGCTGAAGTCTAGTAAGTAATGTAAGCATGTGGAATTAGCTGGGACGTCTGTTACTGCTGTGTGATGCTGTGTTGTAGAACAAAAGAAGAGACTGTTCATCATTGGAAGGAGACACTAAAGATAAATGGACCGAAGGAAAGCTAAATTTCAAGTCTATCCCGACGGTCGTCGCTCAGAACTCTCACGTGTCATATATCCATTAAAATTAAAGATGACACAACAACGAAGTTCTCTCTCTCTCCTCTCTCTCTCTCTCTCTCCATCTCTCTCTGTACTGACGTCATCTCTCTCTCTCTCTCCATCTCATCTCCATCTCTCTCCATCTCTCTCTCCATCTCTCTCTCTCTTCTCTCTCTCTCTCTCCATCTCATCTCTCTCTCCATCTCCATCTCTATCCATCTCTCTCCTCTCTCTCCATCTCATCTCTCTCTCTCCATCTCATCTCTCTCTCTCCATCTCCATCTCTCTCCATCTCCATCTCTCTCTCTTTCTCTCTCTCCATCTCTCTCTCTCTCACTCTCTCTCCATCTCTCTCTCTCCATCTCTCTCTCTCTCCATCTCATCTCGCTCTCTCCATCTCCATCTCTCTCTCCATCTCTCTCTCTCCATCTCTCTCTCTCTCTCTCCATCTCATCTCTCTCTCTCCATCTCATCTCTATCCATCTCTCTCTCTCACCATCTCTCTCTCTCTCTCTCCATCTCTATCCATCTCTCTCTCTCTCTCGCTCTCTCTCTCCATCTCTCTCCTCTCTCTCTCTCCATCTCTCTCTCTCTCTCACTCTCTCTCTCCATCTCTCTTTCTCTCCATCTCTCTCTCTCTCTCTCTCTCTCTCTCCATCTCTCTCCATCTCTCTCTCTCTCCATCTCTTTCTCTCTCTCTCTTTTGGAAATTGCTGAAATTTCTCTTGTACTTCACGAAAGTGATTCTACTCCGGGTCAATTATAAGCACGTTTTGTGCGTGGAGACGACCGAGTTCTTGTGTTATGCATTCAGAAATCTGTTCGAAGACGGTAAAGGAAGAAGACAGAATTCTCTCTTCGAATTAGCGTGACGACGCCTTTATCAAGAACAGAACCTGCATCCTGCCATCGCTTATAGCGTAATTAGTATCAGGTTCCCAAACATAACTGAAATTATATATATGTGTATTTTTTGCATCTCAACAGTTTGAATATCTTCACATTAATTCATCTTTGTTCTTTAATTAACAGCGATAAAATCTAATTATAGTCACATTCCTAAGAAGAAAAAAAAATATTTCTATGCCTTGATCGACAATTCCCAGCTGCCATTAAGCATTTGTTTCTGAAACCGTAAATCCTCGTTTTTGACAAAGAAAAAAAGTTGTTACGATTAAAGAAAACACTGAACGTTGAAATTAGGAGTGAGCAGAATTCTCAGAGAGTACGAAGTTATCCTCTTCTTGATTGCGACAACCGAAATCGGTGCGAATTCTCTGGTGGGCGTCAGAAGAAGAAAGTTTTCGAATGTGTGCCGTCCATATGCAACCCGACAGTAGCAAAGATATTTCTACAGCCTACTCTCTAACGTCCTGTACAAATCGCTGGTTAGAACCACGAAGAAGTGGTCGGTCCAGGTCTCACTACGATAAGGAATATTACTTGTTTGGAGAAGTCTCGTGGAGTTTGGTAAAAACTCTGATTAGAGACGTGCGTATCTGCAGACTTCGGGAAAGATAACAGAAGCTTGGACTTGATCGCCATTTGAGCTAGACGAAATTTGACTGGAATATTCAAATTTTCTTTTACAGGTAGAAGCATAAACAGGTTCTAAAACTCTGTACTACTAGAAGTCGCTAATAAACGTCAGACCAGACTGAATAATACGAAATTCACTGGGGTTTTTTCACAGTAAATTCTTAAACGTCTCGAGTTCTTTACCAAACGGTGTGACACAAGCAAAAGACATCTGAATGGTTTCTAGAAATCTGATACAAGTCTATTTTTAAACAAAACAGATTTTGCGTGAATTTCGAATCTTCTAGCGATCCTCTAACAATCAATCAATCTCGCTCTTTTTTTATTACCATGGCAAAGAAACCGTGAGATTTGAGTAATCCTAATAATATCTAGAACACGCGACATCTGCGGCCGGAGTTCACTACTCGTGTTGCCGCAGAACCGAGTAATGCGCGCTGTTCTATCTGACCGCACCGTCAAAAATCCAAGTAGCAAACTGCGAGTTATTAAATTGAGGAGAGAGAGAGAGAGATGGAAAGAGAGTGAGATGACGTCAGTACAGAGAGAGATGGAAAGATAGTGAGATGACATCAGTACAGAGAAAGAGAGAGATGACGTCAGTACAGAGAGAGATGGAAAGAGAGAGAGATGACGTCAGTACAGAGAGATGGAAAGAGAGAGAGAGATGACGTCAGTACAGAGAGAGATGGGGAGAGAGAGAGATGACGTCAGTACAGAGAGATGGAAAGAGAGAGAGAGATGACGTCAGTACAGAGAGAGATGGAGAGAGAGAGATATGACGTCAGTACAGAGAAAGAGAGATGACATCAGTACAGAGAGAGATGGAAAGAGAGAGAGATGACGTCAGTACAGAGAGAGATGGAGAGAGAGATATGACGTCAGTACAGAGAAAGAGAGATGACATCAGTACAAAGAGAGAGAGAGAAACGGGGACTTTGATGCGGATCGATGTCGGTGAAATTCCAGCAGTTTATTGACGAGGACGGCTGTTATGATTTTGAAGCGGCACCGAGCTACCAACTGAGAATCTCTTAAAAAAAGGGGCCGCCTCGAGATAGTCATGAACTGCGGTCCTTTCAGCCGCCTCTGTCGTCCAGATGAAAGTGTGGAGACCTGGGGTGGGGGAGGTGAGAGCTTCCGATCGCCATTAAAGGTTTTCGCCCATTTCTGTAAACTTCATTCTGGGTCCATGGGACTTAGCGACTTTCATCAGGCGCCATAATTGACTCTTTTAATTCCCCGCCTTCTTTTCCCCCCTTTTTTCTTCTTCACGTGAATAGATAATAACGAGAACCAAAAAATATCCAACATTTAATCTGGTCACTTTCACCCCGCCCCGCCAGCCCTTTCGTTGTTGTTGTTGTCCTCCTTTTACAGGGGGAGCAATGACTCACATCCGGGCATGAAGGGCAAAAAGAGCGACAGGGATCCAATCGGATGGGTCGAGTGGCGCGCGCGCGGTCTCGCCCGACCAATCAGGAGCAGACACCCTAATGGACCGAGCCGCGTCGTCGCGGCTTCAGAGACAGAACGGTAATCGGAACGACGGCCGAAGTCGGGTTTCGTCTCGGAATTCTCAAAAGGAAAAGAGTCGTCTGATGGCTGCCGGCGACCTTTGATGTGACTGGAAAATTACTTATTTACTTGGGGGCTACTCGCCTGATTTTAAAAGAGGGGGAATTGGATCAGAGACTTTTCTTCGGAATTCAACCCCCCCTCCCTGTCTCTTCCTTTGTAAAGGTGACCTTGGTTTGATGGCGAGTGGACCGCCAGCCAGCCCCTCCTCCTCCGGCTTGTCGCTCTCCTTCAAAACGGACGCGAAGTCGTAATTTGTCAATAACGCGGCGATGGCTGCGTCTGATCCCCTGTCTACACGTTGAAAGGCAAACAGCTAATTTTAGTTCTCAAAGTGACGAGCGAATGGAATTAACCGGTAAATCAATAGATGTATCTGAGCCGTTTTGGCGTCTGACTTTTCTTTTGTATCTTAATGTGCGAGAAGATTTTCGCTGATTTACCTCCACTCTAGCGATGATCAACGGGGGTTGGGGCGCAAAACTCGGAATGGCGATAATTTATTTCCGAAGTGATCGACTTTATCCTTGCTTGGTACCAGCTTGACACGGTAATCAGTTTCAGTGACAGGACAGAAGCCTAATTCCGACAATACTCGAGCCCCTACTCCAACGTTTAGCATCATTTAACATTACATTTATTAGAATGTCCTTACGTCGGACTTTCCCTATGCAAATTGTATTTACTCGTAGCCATCGAAAACATGACAGCCCCCCTTTTCCATCAACTTTGTTGGTTATCAGCTGTTTTACTGTCGATAGCCAATACAGATCAATGTGTTCTTTAAAATTCGCTTTATTCGATTCTTTGATTATTTAGTTATCAAACAAACGTTTGGCTGATTAACAAACATCGCGGAGCTGTTCTACTCTTCCTTCTTTCTTCGCCTTATTCGTTCGTTACTTTCCTTCTCAAATCTTATTTTATACAGGTAAAAAGATAAAACAACACCATCAACAAACCTCTCTAAATCTTTGTACTGAAATTAACACAAAGGTTAAACAAAAAGCTACCAGTCATTACCATCTATCGTACCTTCAGGCTTTTTACTGTGCGCCTTCTTTGCTTTTCTTAGTTTTCGTGATTTACCTCCCTTGAGAACTCCTGCGCTCTTTAGCGCCGTGTGGCATGTCAACGAAATCCATTTCATATCCTCCATGTTAGAAAAACTATTACTACAAATTTTTTGCATTAAGATCAGTATTTACCTTGAAATGCAGAAAAACAAGATTAATTAAGTCGAATAAATCATCACCGCCACACCAGAGTTGTTGAAGTTGAAGTTCAAAACGCTTGGTTATTGTAACGCCATTGTCTTTAATGAAGACAGTTATCTGGTCCCATTCATCTTTGCACTGCGATATCCGATGGTTGAGGATTCAAACTATGGATCAGTATATTTTTTTTAACACAGGGAATAAGCTATTTGATCCGCGCCCTTTATCTCTTTCTCTCACCATCACGTGACCGCTCAGATTGAAAACACTTCACTCTTCGTTTCCAACCAGACAGGGAGCAGCCATGATTCATACAAGGGTCTACGTCGATAAGAAATGGCTGTCCATATGTTTCTTGAATTTAGAAATATCGCTATCAATAATTTCACTAGCAGCCATACGTAACAGTTGGAGATTTGGACGAACCAAAGGTTGATATCCCCGTGAATTACTTGGGTTGTTTGCAACCGAAATACTCTCCACTCCACATTTCAGGCTTCTCTTCCTTTTTGTCACCACCTTACGGTGTCTTGAAGAAGCCTACCAATAAAAACTGCTTTAACTATTACAACACCCGCTAGACGGGCATCCGCCCCCCCGGCTCCATCCGAACGCTATAACGTCTTTGCCTCTCTTCGTGTCTGTGGGACTGACTGCAGGTGTGATTGTCCAGGCCAAATATGGTGCTGCAGGATCACTTGTTACATTATGTGAGCCACCTAATTTGCATCTGCAGTTCAGGTCAAAAGCCCAAATATTAAAGGGTACGCAAGTCTCTAATAAAGCGCCCATTCAGTGTATATTATTGGTATGATTCGGTCTCGGAGCCAAAATCACTCATCGCTAATTATCAGATGAACGTCAAAATTACATCCGTATCGATACTGTGAAAACAGTCGTACTGTGTTTTGAGATAAAGGATTAAAGGTGGCGATGTCAGACAAGCTGAAAAACAACACATTCAAGAAAACGCCTGACGGAAAAACAAACCAACACAGATGACTAATCTCGGACAACCGTGACGCACGACGAAACGACATCCAGCTGGCTATCTTGGACATCTCTGGTTGCACAACCAGTCGACATACATACAACTGACCATCTTTGGATATCCGCGACGCACATAAAGTATCTCCAAGCTTTCTCGATACAAGAACTCTGAAGTCACCCATGTGGGCTGGACAGTCGAGTTATTGACTTTGTAAAAGATCAGTAGATCATGTGTCAAACATTCACCACTTTTAAAAAATGCCAAGTAAAGAGTACAAAGAGGCTGTTGAAAAAACGTATCGCTGAGGAAGCCCACGGTTTTAGATGCGTCATTGTATGTTAAATGAAAACACCGGTTAATACCCTTGAAGCTCAGACAGGACGCTTAATGTCAAGTCTAACATCCCCGGTATCTCTTACACTACCGTTCCTTCTTTTTGAAAAGTCTATTTTTGAACAGAGTTTTATCTCTTTGCGCCACGTTCGATTAATCTGAAGCATTTTTTCACTGGGTTGTAATCGGATATCCCAGCAGGCCGACAAGGAACACAATCGCACTACCCCGGAGATACCGCAGCCGCACGGTGTGATCTGATGCTGTTATTGTCCGTGAACATTTGTAACTACAGTAGGCTCCAGGATGTATCTTTCTCTATATTTTCGAATTCCACCAGCCGAATTATGGCAAGTAGTTTCTTTTTTCGCATATCTGACAAATGGTCATTAGGTCTCCACCGTTCTGGTGAACACCCAATTGTCAGATCTCCAGCGGTTCCGCAGGTGAGTGGCACCGACAAAAGGACTGCGATGTATTTCACCAATAACTTCCCTTCTCTGCTCAAGGAGTCCCTTTTCGGAGATGTCCGTTAAGTGATTTTTGAAAACCAGTCCTACGAACGCAATGTATAGCGACGACAGATGACAGGGTAATGCAGAGCCAAGTCGCCTTCTCATATCTCTGTAGAAAAGCCCAGAACTTTCTTTCTAAATATCTACCATCTACAATTAATCCTTAGTTATTTTGTTTGTTTTGGTAATGATACATAGTTATTTATATGAATCTCTAAAAGTAAAATGGAGTGATTGTAAATCTCTATTTTTTAAAAATTGTTTTTAAAATATCATTTTACAATCACGTACATAAGGTATAATATATGCATATAAGTAGTAAGTAACTGACCTTTTGACCCGCTAATCTGGTGGGTTTGTAATAGACAGTGAGTGTAACCGAGAATCTTTTCATATAAAACACAAGCTTGTCTTCATATAATTTAATATTTTAAAAGCTATTTCTTTGCACTGAAGGAATCCTGAACTTTTACTTAGGACAGACCATCTGTATTTTGCATTTATATTCCATTAAACATAAGTCTAGTAAATGCTACATAAATGATTTGCAAACAATTTTTAGTTCTTCAAGGAATAAATACAGATTCATTTTCATTCAGCGTTTCCTCTTGAAGAAGAGTGGTTCGAAGCTGAAAGTGTAAACGGAAAATAACTAAAAGGGAAACCACGTGTTTATTGTGTCAGTGAATCATCGATAACCTTTACTGACATTGTAAATATGAGATCGAAAATTGATCTTTTTAATGACCGTATGTATGCTACTTGTTGTCTTTCAAATTGGTGCAGTTATGGCGCCAGTTAACCCTTTGAAAGGCTGGAATGCAGAAGCCTCTCTAGTGATGTCGGTGTGTACTGCAACGAAGATGGCTGTGAATAGTGCATTTGCTAGCTGTGCGCACAAGCAATACTGGTCATCGTATACAAGAAATTTTCATTAATTTTGAGCGTTGAGACTACACACCGTGAACAACTGAGATAAAGGTGTTGGAAGTATCTCCCTGACCCTAGAGAAGTATAGTGACGGGAGTTTGATAACTTCCGGCAAGGTCACCATAAAGCAGTCTCCTCGTCCCCGGCTCGTGTTTTTTTCCTGTAAAATTACGGAAACCAGAAATAGTTTTCGTCTTTCAGCCAATAGTAAAATGTTCAGAGCGATATCATCAGCCCAGAAATGGGCGCAGGGTTTTGGAACACACAAAAAGTGTACTTTTCGCCTCGTTCTGGAGAACGTTGCCACGATCGATGCATACCCCCCACTTTGACGTTCCTGCAAATGTTGCATGAAATTCGCAAGAAGAGGCCAGGTCTAATCCAGTGAGGAGGGGATTATCTATGGTGGGCGCGGTACGACATCCGGGTTCTCGGGTACTCTCATTCCCCCGCTCACAGCCAAGTCGGACTTCCACCTGCTGTTTTGGCAGCTAAACATTTTCTGGCTGCCATAATTTTCAAACGGATGATGAAATAAAATCATCTGTCATTTGCTGTACGTTGTCAAAGCGCAGAGTCGTAACCGGCTGGCATCACGCCAGTTACAAGTAAGAATAGCGTGATGTCCTCGTTATTATTAACACAATTAATTAGCTGCTTACAAAGGGTATTATTATACAATAGCGACCGACGCCTGTCTAAGCTCGACGTCTGAGACCGTGAGGGCAGCCGTCGCAGGCAGTAAAACTGCTGACCAAAGAGGATTTTTGGAAGCTGTCTGGGTGCGTATAGCCCTGAACGACTTTGCCTACCTGGGGCCCTGGGTTGTCACGCTGCATAATGACATCAGGATGAAGGGGGGGGGGAAACAACAGATACCGCGCAGCAGCCGAAATGACAAGTGAAGCGTTGTGCGTTGCCGTGATGTCTCTCCACATCATGACACTGCCCCCCACCAAACGGATTCCTTTCCACGACGTGTTAGAGTATCGTTGTTAATTCAGCCCTATCAAGTAAATCAGAAAATTTTAGGGGAATTCAAAACTTTCGTCCATGGCTTTACGCTTGTCTAGAAAGAACAAAATAATAGTTTGGTCAAACCGCTGTGAAAATGGCTGGGGGAGTACATGGAGACAAAGGAATACAACCAGTGCGATTGGCGTTATTTCTGTAGTAAATATGGCTGAATAACAAAATTATTAACTAAGTTATGGTTTTGGTGCTTTAACCAAAATATCGAAAGCAGTTTTTACTAGCACATTACAAAGATTATTGCCATTTCAATTTGTTGATAAACCAGCGCAGTACCGAGAACGAACCCATTTTCAGTTATCTCCCCCCTCTTAAGATCAGTCTATTATATCAATACAGTCGGACTCGAAAGTGACTTCTAACCCTGTCTACGTTTAACTCTTCGAAGCCCAGCAGGCGCTGTAAATAATGTCTATTTTTTTATTTTTTTTTAAACTGATACGAGACAGCAGACGTTTGGAGGAGGAGAGATTTGTTTTACTTCGCGCAAATATTCCGTCCATCAATGTCTCCGCTTGTCGCACCTTTCTCTCGTTACGGGACCAGTCGTTCTTCATCATTACCGGGAGAACGATATTTCAGAAACCGAAAATGATTTAGCTCGGTTCCGCGCTTGGTTATAATTAAGGGAGTTGTGCGCATTCGCAGTACGGCTCACATTCTGCCTCTCGCCATCTTTCGGCCAGATGCTGGAAAGGGAAGAAGTTAATTCCCTTGAAGAAGGTTTGCAGCAGTTTCGTGAAACGTGTGGCTGGGTAGCGAGGAATGGGGGAATCAGTAGTAGTGCATGACACCATTTTTCGTGCGATTAAAACGGACCCTGACATGAACATTTCCGAGGTTTGTCGCTGTCGGAAAAAAAAAAAAAAAGGGGGAGAGGGGAGGGGACTGGCTGTCAGAAATAAAGTAGAATCTCGCACGAGCGAGTACTTCTTTCTCTCTCCTCTGTGCTTTTTTTTTTTAAAGAGTCTACGGAGCTGGGATAGATGTTCGGAATTAATATATCCGATTAGGGATTCGAACCGTAAAGTCTGCCAAAAGACTCGGGTAGACCGTCGTTGGGGCACACAGCATATGCTTGTATTCTCAGATTTGGCCCCGCCGTAGGAAAGGGTCGGAGAGCGAGTGATGGTGATACGGGGTAATTTAGCAGCTTGGAAAAAATCTTCCTTTTCTGACTCACACTTAATTTCAAAGCTTTCCATCCGTGAGTCATTCCTTCCACAGCCCCAGCCAGCCCCCTCTCGTCGCATCTTCTAGTTAAACCGAAGTAATCTCTGCGCGCGTGAGAAACCGGCTCCGAGAGAGTTTGCGAAAGTCGCCTAGTCCAGTTTATTTGTTGTTGTTGTTGTTGATGGAACAATGGCAAAAGGCAAATTGAAAAATGTTAGAACGCAGGTGTAAACAAACAATTCTTCGCGTTATTGCGCCAACTTTGCGTAGTCGTTAAAGGCAAACGAAGCTTTACTCAAAATCGTCCTGTCCATCATCTTGTAAATAAGGGCCTCAGTTATTTCTGAATTCTGCAAGCGAAGATAAGAGAATATACTTACTGAGCTACGAAAAATGAAAATTTAAAAGAAAATCGGATCAATATTAACTTCTTAAATCGCATTATTATTATTATTACAGTCTATTATTTGAACCAATTAAAAAGACCCAACACATCATTAGATGAAGACCTTTTTTTCTAGTTCTTAGAGAGTTTTTATCGCCACCTACAATCTGAATTGTTTTTTTAATTAGGGATTTTCTTCTTATTGTTGGGTAAACTTAAATAACGACAAGAAAAGAAAAGAACTCACAATTAACAAGCCCGCGATTAACGGATAAGACAGGTGAAATTAAAGCATTCAAAGATTAATTCTTTCCATTCGAAAAATCGCATTTTACCGTAATGTATCGGCACTAAGGGTTCTCTCATGGACTTCTATAAAAGTTAAGGGCCTTTATATTAATCCCTAAAAACGACTGATAGGGAGTGACCCGGTCCTAACCTTCTGGCCCGGTTTCGCTTCGCCGGCCGGCTCTACTCCTGTTTCCTACCACATCTTAAAATAAAAATTTCCAGTAGGGACTTCCGGTAGGCTTGTTAGATCGGCAGTAGTCGGAATGCATCGGGTCATTACGTGTTGGCCATGGCTTCCGGTGTCACGCCGCCCGTCGGATGTTCCAGACAGGAAATACACCACCCCTCCACAGCTTCTCCTTTCAACAGGAAAAACACGTCAGACAGGAAGAGAACTATGGATAGAAAAATTATATATGGCAGGAAATGAGCGACGTGCAAACAGAAATTTAGTCAATGCTCATTTTTATCTGCGGACACCAGCCTCAATCATCTCAGCGAAGCGGTGTTAAAGAACCTCGTCTAATGATGACAGAGTAACCACGTGATTTCAATGGAAAAAGCCTTATACCAGAATTAACCATGACAGTAGTAAACAAGTAACGCCACCACATTCGTAGTTATTATCTCCCTTGCTATTGTTTCTCCCCAGGCAGCTCAGTAAAGCAAACACGGCTGTAAAAACAGTTAGCTTCATCGTGTGATTTTATCGTACCGCGTGATTCAACAACAGGTTAAATCCCACAATGCACTATTCTCCCTATTTAAAAGGAATTCCTGTATTGTGAGAAAACTTGTTTTTTGTATCCCTGATCGTAATGGCTGATGGTACGTTCTAGCTATCAGGTACGCGTGGGAGGAACGGCCGAGTTGTTTAGGTAGGTGCTTCACCTCGAGATCAGTGTATCAATAAATAATAATTAGAGGTGGACAGAAATGTCTCGTGCTTCACACACACAGAGAGACAGACAGACAGACAAGCAGAGCGAGACTGAAAAATACGTTCCAAACACCATTCATTTTAAAGAAAGAAATGGAACAGGGTTATTATTACAGATAAAACTGAAAACGATAAGTGAGTAGCTTTAGAAAACAAATCGAAATTTAAAAAAAAAAAAATAATGAGAAGTCGTGGAAAATATCAATTGTATTTTTTAAAAGAAAATTTAACTCCCTCATGATTTTAGATCTTTGTTCATGTTCGATGTCCCCTTGTCGAAATTCGCCATAAGTTGTATTAAACGACCCACCGACCTGCTAATTTCCAAATGTGTGTATTGTTGCCACTGGAAACTGCACGATCGGCACTCATGGGTAGATCTGGCCTCTGATTAGGTGATTGTGGAATAACTTCCTTTTATCGATTAGGCTAAGTCATGTATTACGTTCTAGATCTTTCCGTTAAGAAAATAAATAATAATTGATTTTTTTTTAAATTTTTTTTTGAGTAACTGCCGGGAATAATATTAAAAATAGAATCTTTTAAAAAATAGAGTCAGTTTCAAATTTCTTGTCAGATCATCTAGATTTCGAATGCTCCATATATAATCTCTCTCTCTCCGTTATCCAGAGGCGTCTCTAAACAGTCAATTAAGGAAATCGATTCAGGACTGTGAAGAAAAGTCAAACGTCAGCAGCGAGTCTCTCGTATCAATCAATGGCTGATTAACCGCTGCCAGAATAGAGCCGGCGTCATCCACTTGGAATCCATGCCGGCATTATTGTAGTTTTGAAGATGTAACAACTGCCTTCTGCTAACATTCTTCTGCTATTTTCGAGGACAAACATAATTTTATTACTTCGTTTTATTAAGAAAATCTTAAATTAAATGTTGCTTTAAAATTTACCACCCCATTTGATGAATTTAAAACGAACACATTTAGGAAAAGAGATAGTCGTGTCCAATAGGGCTTAGAGAAAGCTGGACTGGTCATTTTTCCAATAACTTTTGCTGATCATGTGAACATGCGATGCATTTGTTCTAGATATAATTAACCAGTCCAGACCTTCACCGACCAGACCGTACAACCTCATCAGCTGCTATTAGGTGGCGGATGCCTCACTCTTCCGTGCTTCCAGGTTCGCACCAAAAATTTTAAATGAAAATTTTCTCTGTGATATTTTGGCACACAAATCCGAACCTTCCCGATTGGTTTTTGTTTCCCAAAGCTAAACAGGGAATCTTAATTTGATTCCCCCCCTCGCTGCCTTTTGCTGAGATTAGATATTTAGTTCCATGAGCAGCTGGAGTCTGCGTCGATTGGACATCAGAACTTATCCCTCCTGGCGAACAGTCGAGCCAGAAAGACTTCACGAATCATTTGGTCTTGGCCCAACGATATTTGACAGGACGCGGAGTGACCGAGCAGTCGGTTCGCTTCAGGTAGAGAGGAGGTGAAGGGAAACAGTTGCCATAAAGACAAAAGGTATAGCCGACAGAAGTTTATTTCGAGAAGCCATGCCAGTTCCAGAGCTTCTGGACGCGGTCCAGATTAGCCAATGTGATGTTCGCTGAGTGAAGACTCAATCCCAACTTCAGAAGTAGCAGATTACGTGTGTGGAGGCGAACCAGAGAGAGGTATACTCTTGCAACAATGGAATGTGGCAGCAGTAAGATACTTATCATCAAAGAACGTATTAAAGGTGTATTCTTCCAAAGCGGATCGGCGTTTGTCCCGCACTTGGTCTGGGGTACTACGATGTAGTGGGATAGTAAACAGAAGACTGCTAAGTCTCAACCAACGGCTCCGTCAAATATCGCGCTTAACAAAATTAAAAGACTTTTTCGAAGGAATTTTCTGAAGCATTTCTAACTGGATACCCTTAACCACAAGCGGGCGATATATTTCAAAAACGTTTTCGACATGTGGACTGACGTTTCTAGAAATCGAAGACGGTCTTTTATAATGTTATAGATTATCTTTTTTTAATTGAAACCAACCTTGCCAAACAAAGTCGATGGACGTCTACTAAACCAATGACGATCACAGACTTACTGCTTATGTTTGTCTTTTTGCCGCCTCATCTTAATTCCTATTTACCTATTTCAGGTGAAGCAAACATTCGTGAGTGATTCACTTTTGGACCAATTACTTATTGGCTTAACATCGTCTGTACGTCGTCTTTTGTGGAATATATGGCGTTTTCAGAATCACTCTTTATCAAAAGCAAGGCGCGAACCATTCTAAGTGAAGGTTTTTTTTTGCTAAATCGCATTGTTTCTATTGAACAAACCGACAACAGTACTAAAGTCACATTAAACGGCAATCAAGGGGGCATGTTCGCTAGTATTTCTTCGAGGTCTGCGGAAGACATCGAATCTGGGGACTCTGCCTCTACCTTCGACAAACTGCAATAATTTATCAGACTTACAATGACGTTATCGTACGGTTCCAGTGATCTCATGAAAACGGGCAAAAATTCCCACGTTTGCAACCTCTCTGGCAGAACTGACGGTCGCGTGTTTTGAAGGAGGTTGATAATTACAACGGTGAGCAGAAGAAACGTAAATGGCGTAAAAACTCCCACACAGACTTTCCATCCGAGAAGAGAGAGCCAAGAAATCGTGACGGGCAACAGGAAAAACGTGAAAGTAATGTACAAGATGGCAAACCACCTGTATCTGAAAACTGTATCTCCGAGAAAGTTTGATATTTTCATGACTGTGCGGCGTACGAACGGAATCGGAAACCAGATGATGACCCCGCTAATGTTGAATAGAAGATGGCTGAAGGCCACTTCAAGGGCAAAGACCCTTCTTGGCTGTTTCTGTGCGAACGCAGATAGAATCCCCGTGGTCGAAGTACCGATGTTGGAGCCAACGGTGAGTGGGAACATCCGGTCGGCCGAGAGTAGTCCGATGCCTGCCAGAGGAGTGAGAATGCAAGTAAACACAATGTTACTCTGGACGATGCAGGTAAATCCAGTGCCAACCAGGATGGCGATGTAGTTGGTAAGAAAAGCGAATCTCCCGGGTAGTTCGGCGTTGATGAAGCGCTTGACGACGGAGGCGATATTTCCCTGTATCAACGATAGCAGAATGTCGACTATTAAGAAAATGCAGCAACAGATGGAGAGAATGGACATCAGCAGCAGCAGACTTCCCAATGAAGAATCGCTCCAAGTGCGCGACAATAACTCGAGCATGAAATAGCCTGCAAAGATCATGAAAAGTTTCGTGAAAAAAAACAACGAGAGCTAGACGGAATAACGACTCGCGAAAGGCAGCACCTGTCTCCCACGTGTGTCAAAGAGCGCATACCTGGAACACGTGACGATAACCATTCTAGTGTAACATCAGAATACCAGCTGTTATAAACGCTCTGCGTCACGTGGAGAGATAATCTGCCGGCCCAGTTCGTTAATGTGGCGCCACGCGGTGAGCAGTATGTCCAGCTGCTAATCCACGCGTGTCGGTACCAACGTAGGGCCGATCCAGAAAACTCGATGTAACGCACCATTCCAGATATTCCTTCATCACTTCACGAAAAGGAAAAACCTGACCGTCACGCTCTTGGCTCGGAGCCGAAACAAACGGTTCCGTCCGTCTGCCGCTGCCCTAATGCCAATGGGGTGTTCGTTGTACTCACAGTTCTCCAAACACTCTTCAGTTCTGTAGGCACTTGTAACGTTGGACCCTGACCACTTACAGCAGTGCTAGCGAGAGAGAGAGAGAGAGAGCTAGATGTGCTGACTTACACCAGCTGAACAAGCTGCCCCACCCCTCCCACCCTGTAATCTGTCTTGTGTCAGCCGCTTTATAACACGGCAGAAGAAATAGTGGCAGGCCGAAGAAAACTAAGACTTTCGCTCTTCCTATGACTTCAAAGACTCGATCGGCCACAAGCGCACCTGCTTTTACGACGTTTCGCATACATTAAGCCGTGGTATCGAAGTAAGCCAGTGGTTCCTTCTTCTGCGTCCAGAATCTATCTCTCAACAAATAAAGAGACTTTAAAAGCTCTTGCATTCTACAGGACACTGAAAAATATGTCCATCCCCCCTTTTTTTGAAAAGGATTATATATTTTTTTACTATAAGCGCCATTTGTGATAAATGAGTGAATGAGCTGGAAAACTCTCGCGTGTTGTGCATTGACGAGATGTCGGTAACATTTACATCTCAACTAAACTCCGATTAAAAGTAAATCCGCTTTTAATTAATTCTTTCTCTTTTCTCCATTATTATTATTATTTTATTATTATTATTATTATTATTATTCTTATTATTATTATTATTCTTATTATTATTATTATTATTATTATTATTATTATTATTATTATTATTCTATTATCTAAGTATTACAAAACCATGCGATCCTTGGACCATTAAAACTAAATCGCATGTAAGGAACTGGGTTTTTAATCCAGTCATATTCTCTTCTTTTCTAACGGTACAAACAAGTAACTGTCAAGATCAACAACGCAGTTGTCGGCCGTTCTCCGGAGAGATGGCGAGTAAATCAGAATTGCCGCTCGACACGGTCGACAACCTGTAATGATAGTCCATGCAAAAGCATCGAAGTAATTAATTAATTTCCAAAACTCGTTTTGATGAGATAATAAGACTATTGCCATGTTTATGACTTTCCCCGCGGTTTTCATTCCAAAATATATTAATTTGTCTTTATCTCGCGATATCATTCCGCATTGCAGAGTATGTTTGTCAATATCCGTTTATAGCCAATAGACTATACATACGTAATTTCCCTTCATTTCAGTATATTGTCCTATAGAGTGACAGTACTAATACAATGAAAGTTTATTAGACAAGCGTAAGACAATACTAATAATCAGAATAATAATAATAATAATAATAATAATACTAATAATAATAATAATAATAATAATAATAATAATAATAATAAATAATAATAATAATAATAATAATAATAATAATAATAATCTAATAATAATAATATGGAGGAAGGCACTCTAAATAAAAAATAAGGTATTTGACTGCACTGCATACGTCACAGATAATCATCAAACGTCTTTATTACATATCTACGTAATGCATCAGAACAAACGTCATCATTGTGTATCGTGCGTCGTGCGCCATCATCAAACGTAATTATTACGTCATCATACGTCGTGCGCCATCATCAAACGTAATTATTATGTCATCATACGTCGTGCGCCATCATCAAACGTAATTATTACGTCATCGTGCGTCGTACGTCATCACCAAACGTCATTGTTACATCATCGCGCGTCGTACACCGTCATCAAACGTCATTACTACGTCATCGTATGTCGTACGCCATCGTTAAACGTCATTATTACGTCATCGTATGTCGTACGTCATCGTCAAACGTCATTATTATGTCATCGTGCGTCGTACGCCATCGTTAAACGTCATTATTACGTCATCGTACGTCGTGCGCCATCGTCAAACGTAATTATTACGTCATCGTGCGACGTACGTCATCACCAAACGTCATTATTACATCACAGTGCGTCGTACACCGTCATTAAACGTCATTATTACGTCATCGCGTGTCGTACATCATCATCAAACGTCATTATTACGTCATCGCGTGTCGTACGTCATCGTTAAACGTCATAATTACGTCATCGCGCGTCGTACGTCATTGTCGGTGAATTAACGTCGAATTTTAATCACGGTCGATGACCGTCTTATTAACCGGTAACATACGTCACACTCCACGTCAATGACATGACGTAGCGTGAGCCGCCACACGTGACAGCCCTACGGGCTCGCCTATTAAGTCGCATTCAGAGTCCCACGTACGGCCGTGATCCAAGCGATGACGTAACGCCATCGCGCCCCATTTACAGCAAATACATTTAATTATAGGTCTGGCGCTAAATGGAAAAACCCAAACATTGATGTTGGTCTTTAAATTCCCTTTGGTCTCCAGTAAGCGCGAAAAACAGAAGTAAATATACAAAGCAATCCGGGCCCTTCTGGCTCCCTTCAAAACGGTCGGCTCATTCATTTCTCGATGCCAAAGCGTTTAATAATAATGGCGGCGGGAATGGTAATTATGATGATGATAATTTCGGAATGAATAACAGAGAAGTCTTTATTAGAAGCCTGTCGATAAATTTGTTCGATATAAAAAAAGAAGAAAAACTGCATTAAACTGTAGTATTTTTAAAAGCAAATAAATAAAATTGGGCCATTGTGGAAGGTTGAATGGATGGTATCCCTGTCTCTCCGGGCGAGATGGGAAGCGTCCGTGTCTCGCAGGTATTCAAACGGTCGTAATCGGCAACCCTGCCCCCTCCCACCGCGCCGAGCACAATAGGAAATCAGGGGCCGATTGTTCGCCAGCTTCGCGTCGTCCGCCAGGCCCCTAACGCCGCGCTGAATGTTGCCCAGTCGCCTTTCTCCCTCCCAGACTCTTATTAGTCGTTCCACAAGAATTTTATTGTGCGAAGAAAATTCATTTCCCCGACACAGGCTCATGAATGTCTCCGTGTGACACAAAGGGACTCGCTCGCCACTTCTTGGCTGTCTCTGCCAATCCGTCTCTAAGAACTTCGTCTTTTCTTTCTCTCTCTTTCTCTCTCTCTCTCTCTCTCTCTCTCCCTCTCTCCCCCCTTTTTTTTTCGAGCGCGAGCTTGCAAATAGCTGACAGTCGGTAGATCTCGCTCGTAGCGGTCCTATTTGCATTCGAACTCGTATCGGCACATAATTCATCGGTGCACATCGAACGCGAGCACCGCGCTGGTCCGCGCCCGCCGAAGAAGCGGCTCCATCACGGACCTTTTCTGCGCTGAAGAGAAAAGGCTGAGTCCGCTTCTGAAACCGGGCGATCGAATCTCGTTCGCTGCTTGTTCCTTTCTTTCTCCGACCGACGACTCCATCGTCATACGGGCTTTTCCCCTAACGTGGCTGGAGCCTGAAACACCGTGCAGTCGCCAAGGATGGCGCTTCGCCCACTGGAAGTGACCAGCGCCATCATCAACCCTTTCTCTACCGAGGCGAGGACGCATGGCCGGACCCGGACGACGCTCTGGCTGACTGATTTCTGTTCTACAGGTACAACTCGTTTCCTTCACTTCGTCATTTCACGCCCATTATTTGGCAAAGCGCCGATCCCTGTACGACCCACCCACCCCCACCCCACTCTTTCTGTCCCCTTCCTTCTCTCTCCCTCTTCCCATTTCCTCCCTTTCAGTCGATCGTTTACTGTTCACCTTACATCAGTATTCCGGTAGTTTCCTCCTAGTTAGACGCTCGTTTGATTATGAAAATTGCTTTTCCCTTTATCGAATGTTAAAACCGTCCACAATTTTCTGTTCACCTTCTTTAATGTATCAAAAGTAATCAACGTCAATGGACGCCATTAATACTTACATTTCTTATAGTTCTAATAAACGGGACGATGTATATATTCGTATCAGGTAGCTGTGCAGTTTTTGGAAAAATCCTGGTAAACACGTAAATATTCACTGCCAATCCGATCGAGCTCTTCTTCTTCTTCCTCTCCTCTCTTCATATCTTCTTTTCAACCAGTGCAGAAAGGTAGACAGTCAGCTTTAAATGAGGTTCGTTGGAATGAAATTGAATGTCTGAACTATAAAATATGGGGGACAAATTGGAAATAAATGTCATCTGTTCAGTGCAAACGTTTACTTTATATGTATTCATCTAACCCGATCTTCGTTTGTCGATATAATGGATACTTAGCAAATATTAATTGCTTTATTTTTTATTTAGTCTTATAATAATAATAATAATAATAATAATAATAATAATATAATAATAATATAATAATAATAATAATAATAATAATAATAATAATAATAATATAATAATAATAATAATAAACTGTTTAAGTTTTGTGTTATTTCTTCAGATTTTAAATTAATTTTTACACTATGATTTTGTATATTGTTTGCAGTCTTTAATATATTAACCCAAAACACTTTGAGAAGCGATATTAATTTAGTAAAATAATATAAATGGTTTGCTTAACTTTTGTGGATCTAATGTAAAAGTTTAACTCTCTCTCTCTCTCTCTCCATCTCTCTCCCATCTCCATCTCCATCTCTCTCTCTCTCTCCATCTCTCTCTTCTCTCTCTCTCTCTCTCTCTCTCTCTCTCTCAAACAACAGAATGGATGCTAGCGAAACCTTTAATAAATTTTTTTTTATTTCTGTATAATAATTTTACACCTAAATATGTCTGTTCTAAGACGGCAGGTGTTGTATAAAGAAAGGTTCGTTTTGTTTAGTATTTTTTGTTGTTGTAAGTTTTATAAATATTTTTTTCCAGTTCGACTAATATTTTTCATTAATACTAAATTAAGTTTATTTTAGGAATGGCAACATGAAAAAGTGCTTAAACATTTCTAACTCTTTTTTAACCAATAATTCACTTTTCGGCTGAGTTGTTACCTTTTGTTTTAAGTCTAATATTTGGACTTCATTAATTTTTGTTAATAATAAGAATAATAATAAATAAATAATATAAATAATAATCATAATATAATAATAATTAATAAATAATAATAATAATCATAATAATAATAATAATAATAATAATAATAATAATAATAATAATGGTAATAATAATGATGATGATGATGATGATGATGATAATAATAATAATAGGTTAAAGGTACACAAGTACTAATGCGGAACGGAGAATATTCAGAAGTTACCCATAATAAATAATTTAGGTTAACAGAGTTAGACAGGGCTGCAGGTTTACGTTAACTATTAACCGAGTATCTATTTGTATAATTGTGGAAAAGAGTCTTTTGAAAAAAAAAAAAAAAAATTGTGATTCTTAAACAAAACTATGCTAGTGACAGGGTCTGGGAAATACTTACCATTGCGACTTCTGGCTCAGCAACAACACGGAATGGTCATCTATGAGCTCTTCATCTCCAGCAGAAATTCGCGGTAGGAGACGGGATGAGCGAGCGCTGCTTATCTGGTTCCGCTGCGTGTTTACTGTCCTAGCCCAACTTTCCGGGCTGCAGGTGCCGGACAGGATAGTGGCGACACAGCAGAAGTCTCAGTGAGGGTTTGTTTGAGAGCTGACAGCGAGATTACCTCGTTCTTTTTGTTCATAGACTCGCTCGTGAGAGATGCTGTTGTGTGCCACCTGGTTTTCTACTCTTCTGCTCATCTGCTTCCTCTACCGTCGGGTCAGCTTCACTTTGGCGTTTTTTTGTTCACTCGTCCGGTGGATCGACAACTATTATTATTATTATTATTATTATTATTGCTGCTGTGGTGTTGTTGTTGCTGCACACCAAAAGCTTAGAATGTAGTCATAAAATATGCACCCACCAACCGATCGTCCAAAGAACTCGGCGGGGCCTGGGCGATGTCTGCAGACTTTCTCAGGGAGAGGAGAGAACCTGTTCGGGTATCAGACCAGCGACGATGATGAGCAGAGGGGATTTCATCCGGATGCTCCTCTCATGTCTTTACAGTCTCTGAATATCGCCGGTTAACGTACAAGATCCTCCAATAATGATAGAGAGACAAGCACTCTTATTGTCGGGATTAAAGAGATCGCTGGAATTTCCCGACCAGAAGACGGTTGCAGACATTAGATGTTGGCTGATTTCGTTTTCCTTTCTTCCCTTTCGTTCTGTCTCATCATCTCCCTTATTCCACCCATCTCCCCCCTCCCCACCCGAGCTGCCCGCACTCAGGGGTGGGTATCTTAAATTAAGCTGTACGAAATAAATCCCTTCAACGTGTCGCCCACTGTATGCTAAACATTTCCCCGGACCGCTCCAGCCCTGCTGTCCCTTTCTCTCGACCATAAAGCCCAGGCGGGGTCTTTGAAAAGCCCTTTAGTCGGAGCCCAGGCGATATCCTATGGTACATAATTTGCCCACCCGAATCGCTCCATATCGGGGGCACCTCGCACTAATCGGACCAGAAACATAACCTAGGGGCCACCTCTGACATAATGCACCCGTTGTAGTCCCCTTCCTTGCTAAATAGCTCACAGCTAGCAGTAGAAATGCTCAGGCAAAATAAACATACAATTACCAATTTTTCCTTTTTTTCAAAATTTCCTTTACCAACACCGACGGCCGAGTCGGGGACCGTGTTGTTGTTGTTGTTGTTGTTGTTGTTGTTCCGATGTCAGAGAGACAGAAGTGAGATGTAAGATGATTCGCTCACCGACCGTAGGATAGGATCCCGCACGCCGAATGCGGTTCTCGTTGTCTCGGGTAATAAATACCATCAATTAGACTGCACAGATCCTGCCCCCGCACTCAGCCCAAATGTTGCTAATCTTCCTGTCTTCATGATTATTAATCGGAACATGAAGATAAAGAATCTCCATTTATTAAGCGAAATATTCAGATATCTTTCAAACTTTTTTGTTGTTGTTAAACTAATTATTCTTATTAAGGAGCTTCTGCGATTGATTCAGTAATCGTACCTATTTTAATTAACTATAAAATACAGGTATTTAACAGCGTTGAAAAACACACAGCGCATATTACCAATGATAAGTTTACCTTGGTTTAATTCATCTTTAATATCAAGAATATCTGGAAACTATTAGGATAAAAGCAACAGCAACAACAATAATAATAATAAATATCGGTGATAGAAGATTTAAAAGGCTGATGGAAGACATATTGTGGAATTCGCGATTTTTTTTTTTTTTTTTTAAATCTGGTTAATCAACACCTGAATATGTTAATTAACGAGTGCACTTTTATCGGAACTTTGTAGTAGATTTATCAGAGGCGGTAAAGTGAAAGTAATTACTTCTCCGTCTCCTCTTTACTTTCTTCGCCCATTCCTTATTCCTGTCCCCTCCTCACCGGTAATCAATGTGTCACATCCAGAAATACTGCATAACAAACAGCAGATGAACGGAGAAACGGGGCGGAATGCGAAATACCTCCATGAGTGAGAGGTCTCTGCTTCTTCCCTTTGTCTCAGCCAACGCGCGAGTAAAACGGCCATCTCTCTCTTTGCTTGTCTCTCCCGTTGTCCTTTACATCGTTTGCGTTTTTACTGATGGAGCTGGACAGACCGAGCCAACGCCAACAACAGCATCATCATCAGCAGCAACAATAATACTACTACTAATAATAATAGTCTTTAATTTATCTGAAATTTAATTCACCTTTATATATTTCGTTCCATTTCTCTGTATTTCCAATTTCTGAACCTCCGCCCCACCTCCACCCCCACAGAGAGATTCGAACCGCATTCGCCGAAACTGTCCGTTTGGTCCATTTTTTTTTAAAAAAAAAAAACAAAGTCTGTGTAATAGTGCATTAAAAAAATGTATTTTGCGCAAATTAATGTCTGCAATAAATTCACTCAAAGCTCCATTCGTTTGTATAAATTCTTATTATTCCCAGACACCGCCCTGGGTCCTCTACATCATGTGATGGAGCTTATATATCCCGCTATCCCCGCACTTTACATAATCTCATGAACAATCACTTGTAAATATACACAGGTCTTCAGTTCTGTCCATCAGAGAGAATCCTTCTGCAGATTCGCCATGACGCATTCTATAATAGAAATAAGCTGTTCGCTCTACGCAACCAAAGATTTCGATATCGATAACAAATAAATGAATAAATAATAACGATGAACGACTTTGGTTTACCAAAAGAATTTAAAATGCTTAATCAAATACGAAAATGTATGGAAATTACATAAATAATCCGCCTTTGTTTAATAAAGAGAACTTACGTTCATTTAGTTTGGGTATGTAATTGATAACGACTTAAATTTCTGTGGTGGCAAATTTACAGGGCTTAATAGATGATTCTAGCTCATTAACCGCATTGTGACATCTACGGTGAAGTCTTCATTATTATTTCATTTTCAGGTTGGTAAAGTTTTTTTATGGAAAGACAGGTGTTGACTGGCGGGCAGTCTGTGCAAAATCTGTCAATACTGATACTATACTGGATTAATAATAATAATAATAATAATAATAATAATAATAATAATAATAATAATAATACTAATAATATAATAATAATAATAAAATAATAATAATAATTAATAAATTTTAATAAATTTGTAACTGTACAGATATAATGTAGAGCAGTAGTGTATGTAGTAAATTCTACCCACAGATATTAACCCTCACTGGCCAATTATTAGCTAAGGAGTCACTGACGAGAGGCTTATTGTATACATTACTTCTGCCTAATAACTATGCGTACTAATTAATATAATTAATATTAATAGTCTCAAAACTATATGTATTTTAAGCAAATCGAATATCAGAAAAAGAATTAACAAAGGGCTACATACACACAACCGTAATAGATTACCAGTTTGTACGGTACCCTGTCTTTCTCAGTCAGGTGTGTCTACAGACATTTAGAAATAGATGGTCAGCTCTGGTTTCGTTCTCTCTCTGCTGAGTTTCGATTCTCTCTAAACTTTAAAAGGAAAAAACAAACAAACAAAAGGAATTTAAATACGTGTAATACTTAAGAACCTTTCTGATTTCTTTATTTTATTATATTATTATTATTATTATTATTATTATTATTATTTATTATTATATTATTATTATTATTATTATTATTATTATTTATTATTGTTTTTGTTGTTGTTGTTGTTGTTGTTGTGTTGTTGTTGTTGTTGTTGTTATTGTTGTTGTTATTTGTTATTTTAATTAAACAAACGAACGACCACGGGATGCGTTGCTAAAACACCGTTTGGTTCCCCTCCCTGTAAGGTGAGGTAATTAACCCTCTACCGGCACAAGTACATCCCCGAACCCCCTCCGCGGCCTGCCAAACGGTCTGGCACGAGGTTTACGGCGATCGAAAGTCTCTCTCCACCCCGGCTTTGCAGCAGTAGTACCTGCCAGTCATTTAGGGGGCCGGCTAGGATTTCTGTTTTTTCTCTTTTCCTTTCTTCTTTGAACGGAAAGAAATGTTTTCTGCCAACCCCTTCTAGACCGAATGAACCCCTAATCGAGTCGGCGGGCTGCTCAACGTATCGTTCTCGACGCAGACCCTAAACCACGTCTTCCTTTTGTTTTGCTTTCTTCTTTTTAATTTTTGAAAATTCTTGCTCTTTATTAAACATTATTTCCCTCTCTCGGACCCTTTAAGGGAATAAGCAATAGGGAAGTGTGTTTCTGATGCTGTCTTAACGATCACCACAACGAATGGAGGGAAGTCTTGCTGGAAACAGGTGATGGCCGTTTTATACACATCTAGCGAAGTGTGGCAAACATGGTCACTGGCTGAAGAGAGCGAACGGCAACCGTCACACGGTTAATTAATAATAAGTAAATGCGTATATTTACTTTTGGAGGATACAGATATCCACGGATGTTTGAGTAAGCAGACATAATTGCGTCTTTAGAGTGCACAATGTTTACTTTGGTCATTCCTAAATGTTTGCAGATTAGGGAGAATATTTCCAACGGATCACGTAAGACACTTAACTGCAACATCTATTAGTACCTATGTTTGCTCCTAGTCTTCCGCGCTTCTTCTTCTCTATTATTATTTATTATTATTATTATTATTATTATATTATTATTTTATTATTAGTAGTAGTAGTAGTAGTAGTAGTAGTAGTAGTAGTAGTAGTAGTGTGTAGTAGTAGTAGTAGTATCTCAGAATTCGTTGTTTTGAAATTACCAAACCACCCGGCCGGCTTCGGCGGACTCTCTGCCACCCGGGGGCCGCCAGCAGTATTTCCTACTGTTGTTGTGTTCTTTTTTAAATCTTTATATTTACGCCGGCCCATCTGTTCTTACTTAGGAAACCTCGCATTTCAATCGCTTCATTTAAAATTATACAAATATTTAAAATTCATAGTTACAGCTGAAGAGCTAATAGATCTTTCGGAATAATTCCAAATGCTTTTAAGGATCTAGTATATAAGATTTAGTATATATTCTGTCACCTACTTTTAGTTTTCCTTTTTCTACTATGTATATGCTGGCATGTCGTACATACATCCTTTGTACTTCCAAAATGTTAAGTTACATGCTTAGACTACACTTTTACTTACATTATATTTAAAACATCTGATATCTAAAAATTAATCAGACTTGCTACTTGCTGCCTATGCACTTTAGTTGATGAAGATTTCTAGAAACATCTGGAAGCTCGTTTCTAGACATCACAGATGCTCTGCACCAGTATCTTATTTGATAAATCCGATGTTTTAGCTATCCTTCGTGTCATTTTGTTGTATTTTTTACTTGCCCGCAAGTTCTGGTGTATTCTCTACTGTTAGATATAGAAAAGAGACAACCACATGAATGGAGAAGAAGTAAGACACATTAGCCTACGACCTAACGTCACTTCCTGTGCGCCGTATAAAAAGCGGTGCAAGCATTAAATATGTTTCAACTACAAATGTTTCGCAATAATTTCTGGCTTTGTTATTGGCGGTGATTACACTTCTAGGTTGGGCAATAATAAATAACTAACTCCTGAATCAGATGCATATCTGTTGTTCATCGGAGTACCGTTAAATATACCAGCTTCATCTCGGGACGTCTTACATCGATGGTTCCTAACTATTTTTAAACGTCTAGACTTAAATTATTCTTCTTGTGTAAATCTCACCCCCACGCACTTATGATGGAGATTCCAGGAGCGGCTTCTGACCGGCTCCCTCTCCACCCTGACCACAGCTCGCGAGCAGCAATGGCAGGTACCCGGTCACTCTGTTGGTCTGCGAGACCTCCGCTCTTCTGCGAGATGTTTTCGAGAGCTCGAAGTCAGGTCGATGGTCCGCGCCAGACATGAGCATCTTATTATAAAATCGGCTTTGTTTAAACCAAATAACCAGAACGGATGTACAAATAGATAAAGTGTCTGTCTTGTTTTGTTTTTGTAATATATATATATAACAGAAATACACGTCAAACTTCTTCTATTTATTTGTTAATTTGCTTATCGGGGCCCAATTCAGTGTCTGTGGGGGGGGGAGGTGGGATGTGGATTTGTATGACTTGTTCGTTAAAGAGAAGTATAGGATGAGGTTCAGGTTAGAGCCGGCCGGCTTCTACGAGGAAAATGTCGTGTTTCATTTCTGGATAGGATTAACTGTTTGGATTGGGTGACAGATAATCCAAAAGGTGCCGGAAACCGTTCTCGGGTGCGACGGAATCAACGCCATTACCCGACACGCTAAGGTAGATTTAAAGCAGCTTTAACAACAAACAACACAACAACAACACCAATAATAATATAATAATTAAATAATAATAATAATAATATAATAATATAATATATAATAATAATATATAATAATAATATATAATAATAATAATAATAATAATAATAATAATAATAATAATAATAATAAGTTAAAAGTAGGCAGTGCCTGTATGTAGTCTACATCTTCCTGAGCTGATTTTCCCTTCTCTTTAATTCCTTCTTGGTCGGGTGTTTTATTAAACGTTAAAGCATCTCGCCTGTCGCCGAGTATAATATTTGTACGATTAATAGAAAGAACCTTGACGAGATTTGTTGTTTTTTTTTATTAATACAAATCGATTGATTAGTTTCAACCTATCGTTGTTCATTGTCGTCTCCCGTATTACTGTTTGCGTAAAATCAAAAAAAAAAAAAACAGAAAAATCAACATCTTGTGTTCGCCTCGAATGCGAACCGAGTGGGGCTGCGACTTCTCCTCCCAATGTCTGAGTGGCCTTACTTTTTTATATCTTCTCTATTCATTTCTTCCTTCCTTCTTCCTCATATTTGGCCGCAAACTCTTCTGTCGTGTTCTTCCTCAGTTGCCTCTGGTCGTCGCCAATTGCAATCAATTGTTGTATTAGTGATGAAGAATCAATTACTAGTCTAAACTACTTTCGCTTTTATCCTTAACTGATTCCTCTGTTCCGCACTAATGGAAGTCAAAAAAATTTTTAATCACGTGATTCGAACGAAACCACACGGACCGACGCGCATCCAAAGACAGGGGCCACGTGGAACATACATTTCTGCCCCTCCACAGAACGCTGCAGGTGTTTCCAACTCCACGAAGGGTTTAGTGACTAGGAGAAAGTTCTCCACTGTTAACAGCCAATGGATGATAGTACATTTGAACGATCCATCTCGATGGATTCGCTCCATTGTTTTATTTCGAATCATTTCTTCTTTGTTATTTTGTTTTATAAATTCGAATAACATTAAGTTATATTTAACCTTTCCTTATTTTAAAGGTATTTTCTTAAATCTTTCGTCTGTACCTTGTTTGTGTGTCTGTGGTGTCTCTGTGTCTGTGTGAGTGTCTGTGTGTGTTGTGTGTGTGTGTGTGTGTGTGTGTTGTGAGTGTGTATCTGTGTTTGTGAGTGCGCGCGGCGTGTGTGTGTGTTGTCTATCTCTGTGGTGTATGTGCGTGTGTGTGTTCTGTATCTGTGAGTGTGTATCTGTGTCTGTGAGTGTCTCTGTGTCTGTGTGAGTGTCTGTGTGTGTGTGAGTGTGTATCTGTGTCTGTGTGAGTGTCTGTGTGTGTGTGTGTGTGTGTGTGTGTGAGTGTGTATCTGTGTCTGTGAGTGCGCGCGCGCGTGTGTGTGTGTGTCTGTCTCTGTGTGTGTGTGTATCTGTGAGTGTGTATCTGTGGTGTGTGTGTGTGTGTGTGGTGTGAGTGTGTATCTGTGTCTGTGAGTGCGCGCGCGCGTGTGTGTGTGTTGTCTGTCTCTGTGGTGTGGTATGTATCTGTGAGTGTGTATCTGTGTGTCTGTGAGTGGGTGTGTGAGTGTCTCTGTCTGTGAGTGTCTCTGTCTGTATGAGTGTCTGTGTGTGTGTGTCTGTCTCTCTGGTGTGTGTATGTATCTGTGAGTGTGTATCTGTGTCTGTGAGTGGGTGTGTGAGTGTCTCTGTCTGTGAGTGTCTCTGTGTCTGTGTGAGTGTCTGTGTGTGTGTCTCTGAGTATTGTGAGTGCCTGTCTGTGTGTGTGTATGTGAGTGTGTGTCTGTGTGTGTATGTGAGTGTGTATCTGTGTGTGTGAGTGCGTGTGTGAGTGTCTCTGTGTCTGTGGTGTTGTCTCTGAGTATGTGTATGTGAGTGTGTCTCTGAGTATGTATCTGTGTCTGTGAGTGCGTGTGTGAGTGAGTGTGTGAATGTTACCGTGTGATTTTATGCCTGGTGTAACTACATAAAGAAAACCGACGGACAGCACATGAAGCCGATTTTTAAAATCAGTTATATACTTTTTCTCAGGTTTTCCTCTGCGGCATTAATTTTATCTGTATAAAATAACAAAACCAAACTCGCCAAATTATTAGAAAATGACAAAAAAAAAAAAAAATGAAACAAAAAATTATCCAGCGAAAATCTAAATCTAATTAATCGCGAAACCAGAAAGTCGAAATTCTCGTTCACTTCCGGTACCGAGTTATCTGCCGGTGTAACATAAACCCCTGCTTTTCTTAAAAACAGAGATGTTGTGTGTTTCCTGTTGTCTAACCCAGTTACGGACAGAAAACATTCTGTTCATGTGCGATATTTCTCTTCGTTTATGAAAGTCTGGTAATCGGCGAAATGCCTATCGGGATTTTTAGAAGAATTAAGTGAATTACGTAGGTCGCCATTCCAATCGAATATTGAAAATTTACACCCTCAATTGTCGTCCATTACGGAAGGGCTTGTGCGTGCGTTCTGTCCGTTTCTTTCATATTTCTGTTTGATTTTTTTTTATTGGCACCAGTTGGCGTCAAAGGTCGAGCCTTTTTATTATAGAAGTTTAACAAACAAAGGACACCTGTAGAGATATCCTCGCTAAATTGTGTTTGTGTTCGTTCCGTAGACCTATGAGCCAGGGAGGTTTCTTTAAATCTGTTGTGATGATGGATGCATACATTTGTGTGCCGCCGTGTACTTCGCCTCCTAGTCGTCCCAAATTGATCTGGTCGGGAACCAGAGGAAGAACACGTTCTAAATTTCCGGGAATTCTCTTGTTGACCTGTAGTGCGCCATTTTGTACGCCATCAGGTGGTCCACAGATGCTATAAAAGCTGTATTTCCACTATGAACAATGGAGAAGTAAAAATCGCTCAGTAAAGACAAAAAGAGGGTATTCGAGATTTTATTGTCCCTCATTTAAGTCACTGATAAAAGCCATCTTTGAACAGGTAGCGATTCTAGGAAGCAGCCAATCTGCCTGTACGACTCTTGCTGTAAACAGCATTTTCCAAGGTATACCTATCGTTTCCATTCGAGCAGATTTCCGAGAGTTTACAAGTGCTGGCTCTTGGTAGCGGGTCGTACTTCTATTAAGACAACTGTCGGATTTTCTTGCCAATCACCATTATTTACACTGCGATTCAATGAAATGTGTCCGTTGATGGACCCTCAAGTTTGCCTGGGTTTGACACTCGTCTACTCGAAATAACACTGACGGCTTGTCCAGCGAAAATCAGTTCACTTATTAGCTCACTATTGTCGACAGCAATGGCAATGATCTTCCCAAACCAGTGCCAGTGAGAGTTAACAAAAAACGTTGAGCAATTATTAACGGAGCTGGATATGTCCTGGATTAGAGGAAATACTGTTCGCAAATAAATAAACAAAATGTCTTGAAATCTTGGCTGACTGGGTCTGAGTTTCGTTGGAGCAAGCATCCCTCCTGAAGGTTGATGTCGTGACGTGAAGTGACTCCGCCAGGAGATTGATTTCCCGGTCACTCTACTCTACAGCAGAATGTTCTCTCGGTCTTTACCAGTAAACAAAGCGGTCACGAAGCGAAAGCTTCATGGAGGAGACGTCGGCGTAGGACACCGGCCGTCGGGAAAAGGAAGTATGACGTAACTTTTCTTCTAGACGTAAAAGGAAATCATCGCAGAATATGCAGTCTCATCTTCTCGAACAATTTATTAATTAATTTTAATTCTATAATAAGAGATAAGTCTCAATTCATGTAAGTGATAAGTTTTTCTTTTTAAATTGTGTCTGTATTATGTATTTTTGAAATTATCATATTTTAGTAAAAGATCTGTTTTAATTGTAAGTGTAATAGAAGGGAGGCTGGGAATGGCTTGGAATTGTGAGTATCCGGAAGCCATTTTAGCTTAATTAAAGGACTTGGCACGAAACATTTATGCATATTCTAAGGAATAATATATATGTCAAAAATAAAACAGGTTTTTTTTTTGCATTTATAATGATAATCGTAACATCATCACCTTAAACAAGGTATTAAGTTAGGGTTAGTGCCTTCTGTCTCACCAAGAGTATTTAATTCAAGATATTTCTTTTACCGCGTCTTTATAGCAACACCAAAGAATGTTAATTAAAATATCACATGTTAGGAAATGATTCGGTCGTCAGTTCTTCGTCTTTGAATCGATTTTTCCAGTCAATTTGAGTTTCTACTTACCTGGTGCTACTTCTTACAGAAACAAATTATATTTAGGTGCAAATACGTTTCTCTCCATCTATCGCCGCTCTCACGTTCCGAGTTGGTAGATCCGAAGTTCGTTTTATCTGGAAAAATGTAGAGCCTACCCTCATTTTTACCCGTGTCTCCTGCGTCAAGTTTTCCTTTTCTAATCGGTCTGCGCAGTCAGCGAGGCGCTGGCAGCGGTTTCCTCCATGGGTGGATAAGACGCGGGGTTTGTACGAAGATATTACACTGACGACCGCTATGGTTTTACGAACCGTACGCTGGGAAATTCATGTGTTACTTGGCTCAGATCCTTAGATTATTCCCTGAGGTGTGCTTTTCAAATGGTTTGAGACAAAATTAAAAAAGCAGAAAAATTAAATAAACTGAATTGGAGACAAACAAACAAAAGAACTCGTTTTGCTTAAATTGGGGAAACGCCATTGAGAAAATGGAGCGTCTTCCCTATAGGGTTTCGGGTTTTATTCGAGCTTCCCTAATTAGGCACAGGACCAGTGTAAATAAGTGTCGCGCCTGTCCGTCTTCGCTTCCATTCTTATTCTTCCCTTTGATTCCTTGAAGTTGAAGTTTTCTAAATAAAAAAATAAAAATTTATTATTTTGCTTTTTTACGTTAAAAATAAAAGGCCAAATCGTTAGCAATATCGGGATCACCAAGACAACAGGAAAAGGCTGTGCAACAGTGGTGATGGTGCCCATTAGGGGAACTGAATTCAGACTACATTTCTTCTCTTCTTAGATTACCTCAAAGAGATAACAATGCAGAGGTAGTAAAACGTCACAGGCGACTCCATAATACGTGCGTAAAACGTCACAGGCGACTCCATAATACGTGCGTAAAACGTCACAGGCGACTCCATAATACGTGCGTAAAACGTCACAGGCGACTCCATAATACGTGCGTAAAACGTCACAGGCGACTCCATAATACGTGCGTAAAACGTCACAGGCGACTTCATAATACGTGCGTAAAACGTCACAGGCGACTCCATAATCCGTGCGTAAAACGTCACGCTTCTGCTTCATAGTAAATAACACATGCAGCTCAGAACACATTTCTTTGCACCTGAAATAACATAATTGCCTCTGCTTAATCGTAGTCTGGCTTTGTGGTGAACTTTTGCCTTCCTGGGCTAGCGATGTGTTTTTTTTTTTTCGTCTTAAATCCCTAAAAAATAAAAGAACTAATTTAATAACCTTGACCTTTAGCCTTTTAGAAGAAACTTTGCAAGAAAAAAAGAAACGCAGAAAAGAAAAGAGGTTTGCCATTTTGTTTACCCTAGCATAAGACGAAGGGATGTTATTAGTTCTATGCGGCTTATTTATTCATCAAAGTCCCCATTTTATGCACCGAACTCTGTTTATCTTTTCACAGTCCTGTATCAGAACGTAGACGAGCCCGTTTGTGAGCACCACAAAACGCCTCGACCCACCTTTTATCATCTAAACGAGATTCTATTTACAACTTTATGCCTCCATGCATCATCGATATAATTCGACTTTATACTTTATGGAAAACACTTCAGTTCGCCCCGCTCCCCGACGAATATAATTCTACATCTTCAGATATAAATTTTAAAGGTGACACATACTGTTTATTTCTTCATTATTATTGTTGTTATTTTCACTTACATTCAAGTAAAATCTCAGCCAAGTCCTGCTCGATTAAACTGCACTCATTTCAAGTAAATATTGTAAAACCTTTCACTCATCTTATTCAAGAATAGAAGAATGGAACAGCGGCTTCTCTTAATGAGGTGTTTCACCTGGCCAGCTGCTGTGAAGGGAAGGAACGAGATGCTTCTTCGAATGAAGGTGAAGCATCAGGGCAGTAGCATCATCTTTCTAAAACAACGGACGTCACCGGACTCTTTCAGAGTAACGGACGTCACCTCGACATTCGGGGGTAGTAACGGACGTTATTATATTGGTTTTAAAGAGTAATGGACGTTACATTGATTTTTTAAGGGGTGACGGACGTTACACCGGACTTTAAAGGGGTAACGGACGCTAGATAGCTCTACAATAAATAATGAGTGCCATTCATTCAAAAAAAAAAGCAACAACAGACATTAATTATCTTTATTGTTTAATGATTATTGCATTTTTTTCTCTTTCAAATGGAATTTTAATTAGTCGGTAATTCCAGACTATGCATCCATGGATGTAAGCACTAATGTGGAAGAAACGTAATTATTTTAAGATTATGGAGCGGTCCATACTCATACTTCTAGTTTGTTTTTTTCTGTCCCAACCTCTTCTGCCATCACCTGATGGATGTAGAACGGTGAAAACCTTCAGAAGGCTTCTCAGACTGAGTCTGCGCCATTTAAGTTGATTTGCACATCTAAAAATGTTTCTTTCCAAGCGAAATTGCTAAGGAGAGAGAAAAATAGCGATCCAACACCAGCAGACACGGAATGAACTCGTAGGCTACTGTGGTCGCGTTAACACCGCCTCTCTGCTTATTGTTGACAGAGAAAAATATCTGTTGAAATCTATTATACAGAAGAACAGATCGTGCAGTTCTAAGGAAAACCGTTCTCACAACCTGTAACTTAGTAAGAATTTGTATTTTCCGATTTGGAACAACTCGATTCATTTGTTCAAAATCTTAGGGGGCGTGCGTGGGTCACAAGGATGTCTGGAAAGCAACGGTAGACAGTATTTAAATTTCTTTTCTGACTTGGTCATCTTGCTGCAACCTGTGCTCAGTCTGAAAGAAACAAAAGGGGTCTGAGTCGTGCGACTGCTCGCCAGTTTTTCCGTATCACACGCGAAAAACGTCACTCATCTAACGATGCCTGAAAGATGTTCTGCTGTTCCATTGAAAGCCGCTCCTGGGAGGAGCTCAGCCTCGATTGCCAGCAGGCGGGACAACGATACGATAATGACGTCGATTTCTTTCCAAATGTTGCAGTAAAATGGCTAAGCTCGACACCGTCAGCTTTCTGATGACTATCCACGTACTGCTAGAAACTATTCTGCTACTTAAAAGCTCAGCCACTATTATGACACAAAGGAACGTCGGGCATCATTCGACTGCTGCTATCATCTAAATGGTTCTCTTTTAAAATTATTTCAAGTCAGACATTAGACATACAAACTGTTTTTTTTTATATAGATTTCTGCTTATCAAGAATTGGCTCTTTGTCGAAATCGAGGCTTCGGTTCTTTCCGTATTTAATCTGCTGACTGAGCGCGAGTGATTTTCAGATTATAAATGGCCGAGTTCGATCGTCGCTCTGGCTTATAAGGTTTCGTTACGAACTGGTCGCATAGCTTTCCACCAAGAACTCCGGTTTTCTCCCACATCTAAAAAGGAAGATTTATAGTAAAGCAGAAAGTGGAAGTGGCAGACCCTCAAGGCGCAGAATAAACCGCTCTCTATTGAGTAACCGTAACACTAGGTACGCTCCACCAGGGGGGGCGACACCATTCGGTCACTAATACTGCACACGATGTATTGGAGCGAGGTAGGTAGGGTACGAGGATGACGAGTCCGTCTTTCGAGTTCATCCAACAGATGGGCTCCATTGGTTGAGATCCGGCAATTGCGCTGACCACGGATAACATCTGAAATCTGCAACGTGGACACAGTGGATTGGAGTCATTGCCGTCTTCATCAGGTTGCGCTTCCTTTCAAAGGAACCAAGGGGCCCAGAGTATGTCGGCAAAACGTTCGCCGGATCATGACCCACTGCTAGAGGCGCAGACCGCAAGGACGACACGAGAGATGAGGTATTCGTGTGACTTCCTCCAAAATTTGTCTCTAACTTGTGCAAATAAATAAATAAATAAATAAATAATACTAAGGCGGAACTCGCCAGGTCGGATCAGGTTTTTCCAGCCTCCCTCAGTCCGATGTGTGCACTTCTTAGACCACAAGAGGCGTATTTTTCATGTTGGTTTACGCAGTTGTCTTCTCCTGCCACAGTCTGTTCTCTGCATCATTTTTCGCAGGGTGCGGCTGGGAATGGGTGTGGATATCTCTGCGAGTTGGTCCGTTGCTTGACGACGGCTGGACTTCGCCATCCTGTCTGACTGTCTTTCTGTTGCTCTTTCTGCCACAAGTCCTCTTTCGCATCAAACGGTTTCTTAACCCTTTGCCACGGCTGATGATAAGCTAAAATGACCGCTGTCTTGGAGCAGCCCACTTACAAAATTCAAACGGAACCCCAGCTGAAAGTAGGGTTAATGTAATCGTATCAGGGTGGGTTTACTTTCAATGTCCCCGCATATATCGCCATATCTACACGGACTTTTGTTTTAGTCGTTCTTAACGGTGCCATTTCAAGTTAATGAGGCAAAATTAAGGTGAATAAACAGGAGGACTAGATCGAGTCAATCAATGGCTTTTCTATTAAAAAGAATTAATTCTCCTGATTTACTTTCTTGGCGTGAGTAGGGAAGAAAATACGTAACCAAACCGCGGGTTCAGCTCAGAGGAAGTCCGCGTGCTTGAGGTGGAACCTCAGCGGTCCAGCTGCTCTGTCTCTCTCTCTCTCTCATCTCTCTCTCTCTCTCTCTCTCTCTCTCTCTCTCTCATCTCTCTCTCTCTCTCTCTCTCTCTCTCTCTCTCTCTCTCTCTCTCTCGTCTCTCTCTCTCTCTCCTCTCTCTCGTCTCTCTCTCTCTCTCTCTCTCTCTCTCTCTCATCTCGCTCTTCTCTCTCTCTCTTCTCTCTCGCCATCTCTCTCAGCTCCCTCTCTCTAATCTCTCTCTCTCTCGATCGAGAATCCCCTAATGCGCACATCGAGCACACAAGAAGACAACACCAGTAGGGATGAAATCTCAATAGCAGCAAGGACACTCTAATGCACGAAATACCACTCACAGTAATACAAAATTAATTATTAATAATACCATTCTGATACATGATAGAAAGTGGTAATTTAATAAATTGAAATAATGTAAAATAGTAATTGCGATATCTAAATTGTATGGATAATAAAAGTTGAATAAAATTAGATAAAATAATTAAAATAACTACTGCAACTGTGATGCAATTCTACTGCTTTAGTGAAGTACCACGTGCTTTTGTTTACACAATGGACTCATGCATTGAAGGACAGCGTAGAATAATAATGGCGGGTGAAGTGCGTAAACTGAGTCTTGTGTTGTATTTCAATCCAGGTCCTTCTAAAAGTACAGTGAACTGAAAGCCATTACGATTGGCGACGAGGATTTAAAAGTTGATAAAATGGATAATGATGTATGGTAGATAGGATGGCAGTAGATTTTGGTGGAATTGCCGAATTTATTGCACATGGTAATCCGACAAGTGTTAGTCCAAGACGGACAAAATGGATAAAACAGGCCAGACGTTATGCTGGCAAAAAAAAGGGGGGTGTTACGAACGCAGCTTAGAAATTAGACTTATTATTTCTCTGTTCAGGTGCTGATGGAGCAAGCTTCGGATGAAGGTGGGTTTGAAGCTGTAGCTGAAAGTGCTGGATCTCATATACGAACACAGGCCATCCTACTACTCACTGATTAGTATGCCTCCCAGGTGGATATCCGTAAAATAACGCAGCTGGCTGGTGAAACAACTGGAAGTACATCAGGCAGAGATGACCAAATAAAAAATAGTTTCATTCAGACCCGTCTCCCTGCCAAGCTATGCTGTAAAACACTTGAAAAAGGTAATAAATTGATGTTGTAAGAAATGCAGAGCCCTCCAGCTGAAACTGTTGGACAACAGATGCAAGCTATAGTCATCCAGAAAAAAAAGTAAGGGCACAGACTTGAAAGTAAGCGTCAAAACCCATAAAGATGAGACAACCGGTTTTGAGGGGCCAGTCAGGTTGGCTGGCAGCATGTCTAGAGGCCGAAGCAGAAACACATGACTATGTAACAAAGATTTTTGCTATATCTATGGCTTTGAAAGTCGCGTTGCAAAAGATCCGAGGTGAAAACTGTAAGAAATGTGGTGAAAGCAGACAATTTTCAAGGACATGGTTGATCAAGAACAACGTACAATTCGCTCAAAATAATACCAAAGTCGATGTAAAGTCAGGTGAGTATGACTTTCCTGTGTATTCTGTGCAAGATAGTCAGCTCTGCACTCGAGTGAAAGTAAATATTTACGATACTGATGGCACCAAAATTAATAATGACTTTTGTGCCAACACAAATAATAGATAGGAGCAGTTGAAAAGCAAAGAGATAAAGCGCCAGTCACAAAAGAGTTCTAAGAAACATTTTTGCCTACGGTTTCAAAACCTCATTATCTCTTCTTAAAGTCGCATTCAGCGCCATGATTTAAGTCTATGCTGATAGTGTGAAGGCAGAGATTGTGTGGTCACTGATGGAGGAGGCGATCCTTTTCTGGGAAAGAAGAAAACTACAGAAGTAGCAGTTTTAAAGATTGCTGCACCAATGATTTCAGTAACGTCACAGCAAGCCTAAGGTAAATATGAAGTATTTGTAGGTGTTGGTAAACTGAATGATAGACAGATAGACATTCACATCAACAAAGATGTGCCTGGTATAATTCAGACTTTTGGGCGTACAGCATTTAGTTTTTTTTTAAAAAAAAAATATATAAGCTAAATTAGATGAGCATCTAACAATGGATATAATAGAGCGCATAACAGGTGCGACTACTTGGGTAAGCTCCATTGTGGTAGTTCCAAAGCCAAATGAGAAGATAAAAATCTGTGTACACGAGGGAAGCGAATGAAGCAGTGATTAGGGAGATACACCTCATACCCACCATTGATGAAATCTTACACGATCTCCATCAAAGCAGCATCTTCAGCAAACTAGACTACTAAACTATGCCGAGTCCAGAAGTCAGGACAATCGCCACTTTTAACGCCAATAAAGGATTTGGGATAATTCCGGCTTTACAAATATGTAAGAAAATAATCCGAAACGATCTTTAAAGTCGTGGAGGTGTCCAGAAGGTGTCTGAGGACATACTAATGCCTGCCTGTAACGGGGATAAGCTGGCCAGAGGCGTAAACCCGTCTCTTCGTTGGTCAAGAGTGAGTGTGAGTTTCGCACGATCAAACTAACTTCTATCAGATGTATCGCGTCGGCGTTAGTTCTGCTGAAGGAAGAGCGAAAGCTGTCAGAAATGCAAAAGAATTCCGAAGTTTTCTTGGAATTGTAAACTTTTCTGCGTGTTTGATTCTGGATTTAGCTGCGGTCTCTGAGTCCCTGAAAAGACTGGAATCGAGCGGCACCGAAAAGACGACAGAATCTCTTGGGAGTATATTCGCTCTCCGTGACCTTTCATTCACGCTAAGCGGGGATAACGGTCCACAGTTTACTGCAATGGAACTTCAACAGTTCTCGAATGGCCAGCCATCGAAGAGTAACTTCCGATGGGGCTCGGGTTAAGGTGCGACTGAACTCCTGTTCGGTCGTCGTCAGGTGATAGCTGGGCGTCAAACCTGGAACTCGAGTAAGAGACAGAGAAGCTACGTGTTGACGAGAAAAGACGCGGAATTAAATAATATTCCAGCAGGAGATAGAAATCTCCGTGGAACAGAAGCGATAGAAAAGCGGTCTACACCCTATAATCGAGTGCCCTGCGATGTAGTGAAAGTAAAAAGGAAACAATGAAATTATCAGGTCCCAAAATAGTGCAGAGCATAAAATAAATTGTGCACAGATGAGAAAGTATATTGAACCAGTTGTACCTTGCAGATACTTAAGGAACCTATCACTGAGACTGAACTAGTTAAGTCCAGCATAATATAGATATTCGCAGTAAGCACCACCTTGTGATCGCAGAAACCGTTCCAAATGCCTCTGAGAAGAAAACTCTTGCCAAACTCAGACCTCAGAGGAACAGAGTTGTACCATGCACGTCTGAACACCATCTGCTACTCTAAGAAAGTTTCCATGTTGAATGCTGCATGTTTCTCAAACATGTGCTTAATGGTGATTCCAAAGTGCCAGAGCAGCGCCTCTTTCATACAGCCATTTCACGTAGTCTGAACCAACCTTTTATACGGTTAGAATAGATTTTATTTCGTAATTATGACCACAGAGTAACACCAGCTCGTCCATTTTAACTTGGTGGCCAGGGTTATAATGCACAGTACAGATCTACTGTCTACGCCATAGGTATAGTGCTTCCAGTTACCTCGTTGAGGTGAAAGCATCAGTCAGGCAGAGGCCGTTTAAAAACACTACTATTATATAACTGTCGGAGCAGTAGACTACTTACACGGTTATCACAAATGTATTCGATTCGCACAGAATTGTTTTGTCCCTTCTGTGGTAATTAGAAACGACTGCGACTTACTTAGACTTGTTGATACTAATTAATTTCCCTTTCATACCATCTGTCGAAATTCTCAGATTTACTGTATTTTTATTTCTAAAAGAAGGAAATGGCGCTGTGTGATTCTACTGTATTAACGAAGTGTCAGGTGCTTTTGTTTACACTATGGACTAAGTGAGGGTAGGTTATTAAAGACGGCTATAGCTCGAAGGGTATGTTGGCTATGCCATAGTCGGATCCGAATGCATCTTTAAGTAGAGTGAGGTAACAGACATTACAGCCGGCTGCGAATAATAATAATAATAATAATAATAATAATAATAAAGAATAAAATAATAATAATAATAATAATAATAAAATAATAATATAATAATATAATAATAATAATAATAATAATAAATAATAATAATAATAATAATCAATAATAATAATAATAATAATAATAATAATAATAATAATAATAATAATAATAATAATAAATAATAATAATAATGTGTAAGCAAACAAATGCACAAGCAACACTATTCAACACAAAACTAAAATATAACAAATATCAGCTTTTATTTATTACTTTCTTTTCAATGAGGTGCCTAATGGAAGTAAAAAACGGCAGAGAGGTTATCTAAAGCGGAAACTTTTGAGCCACGTGGTAGAGATATGCGAGTTTCTTCTTGATTTGTTTTAGTCTCGGTTGGCCGGGTTCGCTGCCTTTAACCCAGTCAGAGATATATATATATATATATATGGACGGTATGTGCGGGAAAGGTGTGAGAAGGTTCTCCGTGAGCGAGCATCCATCCCTCAGTTTCTAATGCATTACCCCAAACTCGAAGCAACTCCCCGTAGCTGTCGAAATATATACGACCCTATTACCCTACATAGCGCCGTGGGTTTTTTTAAATTACTAAGCCCCAATACTCTACCTAACCTCCTGAGATCTGCTGGGATTACAGTCACATGATTCCAATAAACCTCTTGGAGTGTGCGTGTGTGTAGAATGTAGGGCCGGTTTGGCCCTCGTGGAGAGATGCTGGGAAGACTCATTTACTGAACGTAACACCTTCAGATGTTTCATAGTCCAGTTATACCCACGCAACTTTAAGGAGTATTGGAACGTATGGCAACCTTTCCCAACACGTGTAGATTACCACCCACCCCTGGCTGTTATAGTGTGAGAGTCTCATATTGTTATCTAACGTTTTAATTTCGATATTTATTCGTGCGCATCTGTTCTGTCTCTCTGTCTGTGTGTGTGTGTGTGCGTGTGTGCATGCGCATCTGTGTGTCTGTCTGTGTGTGCGTGCGCATCTGTGTGTCTGTCTGTGTGGTGTGCATGCGCATACTGTGTGTCTGTCTGTGTGTGTGTGTGCGTGTGTGGTGTGCGTGCATCTGTGTGTCTGTCTGTGTGTTCGTCTGTGTGTGTGCTGTGCGCTCTGTGTCGCTGTCTGTGTGTGTGTGTGTGGTGCGTGCGTGTGTGATGCGCATCTGTGTGTCTGTCTGTGTGTGGGTGTGCGCTCTGTGTGTCTGTCTGGTGTGTGTGTGGTATGTGTTGCGCGCGCATCTGTGTGTCTGTCTGTCTGTGTGTGTGTGTGTGTGCATCTGTCTGTCTGTCTGTCTCTCTGTGGTGTGTGTGTGTGCGTGGTGTGTGTGTGTGTGCATCTGTGCTGTCTGTCTGGTCTCTCTGTGTGTGTGTGTGGGTGCTGTGGGTGTGTGTGTGTGTGTGTGTGGCATCTGTCTGTCTGTCCCTGTCTCTCTCTCTGTGGTGGTGTGTGTGCGTGTGTGGTGTGTGTGTGGCATCTGTCTGTCTGTCTGTCTCTCTCTGTGTGTGTGCAAGATTAACCTGTTATAAAACGTTTCTAGACAATGGTCGCATTGTTTTATAATAACATACCTAAGCTTCTGTGGCATTGCTGACCCTTTTCCCCTCTCTTGCTGAAGTTCACTAGAAGCATAAAAGCCAAAAACACTAGAATTTTAATTTTAAAAAAGATGCTTTTCAAAAATTTGAAGAGAAAAGGAAAAATATCGGTAGAGTTATCTTCACAAATACCTGGCGCACCTGTACGCCAGCCAGACCCGCTGGGAGAACACGGTTTTTACCAGGCTACCAACGCT
>JACATO010001710.1:0-56980 GCA_018389105.1 Nautilus pompilius | reverse complement strand
ATTTCCGGTGTCTGCTATAGAAATTCCCCAACACATTCCCACCCAAAGAAACAAAAACAAAATAGTTTCTTCGAAATCCGGCTGATGATGAAATTTCGCTTGCATCGGTTATTAATGTAGCAGCCGAATTCGCGAAAAAGTAGTTATATTATTATTATTATTATTTTCTTATTATTATTATTATTATTATTATTATTATTATTATTATTATTCTATTATTATTTCATATTAATCCTTGTTCTGCGATTGTCCGTGTATGAAGATCAGAATTCCTTTAGGGAAGAGAACAGAATCGAAACCACAAACATTCGCAGATTCGAAACTGGTCCCAGCCGGACCCCGGCCCGTATTTCTGGTCCGTTAGTCGGATAGATTTTCATGCCAGACCTGCAAATAATTAACTGTAGGTTTGAGGAAAATAAGGGGCAATGTAGAAAAGATGACTGGTTTCCCCATATTTAGAGGGAGGGGAAGTTCGCCATTCGTACTTGAGCTAAACGATGGCGAACGATTTTCCTTTCTTAACCGTCGGTGCCCCTGCCAGAGGGGTTGGGGTCAGGGTTAGGGCTGGTCGGTTCTTATCCCCCTGATCACCGTAATCGATTGAAGAAAAGATTACCGCGTCAGGTGTTAATAGAGGCAATACATTCTTTCCAGGTTTGCCCCCCTTTTAACCCCCTTACTACAAGTAGCCATTTAGTTAATCGGGCGATGTCTGGCACACCGGCGTCGTCACCGATATACGACACCGGAGCTCACCAACTAAACTTCTCATATGTTGCGTATAATCAACCGGTGATCGCATTCACCCGACTGTGTATTGGCGCATGACTTCCGGGGGGGGGGGGTGGAAGCGTAGAACTTCGATCTCACAAGACCCTTTTTTTTAAACATCTATGTGTCTTCATCCTCGTTTTTCAGTGGGGGGAGTCTACACCCTCAAGCATCGATCATACCCCCTTCTCCGCAAAACGGGAAACCGTCCAGCCAGTGCACCGGTTCTAGGTGGTTGTGTTCCAAAACCTGAACCCACCGTATGAAGGGCTTCTGTTAGTCGGTGCGCGAACCCCCCCCTATAATAAAGCCTGACCCTTTTAGCTCTGTATGTCTCATAAATGATTACAAGGACAAGAATAGCTTTACAAGCGCTCGGTTTTTATGACGAAGATGTAAATGTATAACTGTAAGGCTATCGTCTGGTCGAAGTAAGGGGTTTTAGCCAATTGCGGCAGATAATAAGGCGATGAGAATTCTCTCTTTAGGTCGCTGACAACCTTTTCATTCTTCTTCTGCTTTACATACAGGAGAAATTCCAAAAAAGAAAAATTAAAATAATGCCATTAATGTAGAAAACGCCAATTGGTGTCGTTGCCTTATTTAGATTTCTCTCGATACCCTAATTTTTTTTTTTTTAAGTATTTCATGAAAGCGTCTCTTTTAATTAAGACGAAAGTAATAGCTATGGATGCATCCCGCAGCCACCCCTTACGTCATATCCGGTCAGCCATACCGGAAAGTGGTGCGGTTACTGGCTGAGAGCAAAATGGTCGTATCAAAATGTAGGTGCGTCCATAACTACCGTAAAAAAAAACAAAACAAAAAGTATATTCGTTTATTTATCTACTTTAAAGGTTACGCATATACCCGATGTCCGCCTGGACTTTCCAGAGGCGCCAAACTGAAAACATTCCGAAACCACTGCTATGAGTTCGTGGATTACGAGACGGACTGGCACGAAGCCAACGACATATGCGGTCGACTGTCGGGACACCTGGTGGAAATCCGTGACAGAGCCACTCAGGATTTTATAATGAGGTCGCTTGACTCGCTGCGCTGGTCGCGAAACGGACTGTGGATCGGTCTTCACGATCAGATGTCGGAATCTTACTGGCAATGGGTGACAGGTAAGGCCCCCAAAAAATAATAATAATAATAGTCCCGCAGTGTCCCGGTTTGTTATATTAAAACGAACCGAAACAACAAAAACTCGGTATTACATAGGTACACAGTCGACATTAAAGTCGCCATTTCCTCTTCGCGAGTGGATAATGTCTTTTGTGCGTACAGCAAAGCTGGAATTGTAATTAATATTGCGTTGATCTGCTGAAGTAATCCAATTAAATTGGCTGTTGTTGAATTAGGTGGTAATCGTTTTATTATTATTATTATTATTATTATTATTATTATTATTATTATTATTATTATTATTATTATTATTATTATTATTATTATTATTATTATTATTATTATTATTATTTAACGCTTGAAACTATTATAACAGAAAAGTAAATGCCAGTGTAATTTCTATCCAATCCGAGTAGCGCAATTTTTGCCTGACAAAAAGATTGCGTGCGAAGTAATATTTTTTAGCTTCTAATTTTCCATCCAATATTGATGCGTTTTTGGCTTTAATCCACCAAAATGTCCCCTTGAACATATTTTTTTTTTTTTTGTCATTCAACGATAAATATTGGACCGGTTGAGACTGGCTCAGTTTGGCGTATCTCTCTAGAATGGCTTCCTCTCGCTCCTCATCAACCGGCTGCATTTCGAGTATTCCGGTTTCCTTCCACATCTAAAAAATGAAGAGTTTTATCAGGGCTTTCCGGTACTAGAGGTGGATGTTCTGCGGCTGACTCCTGGTTGGCTTGTGTCTTGACCGCCGCTCAAGGGCCTCCGACCATACCTGGGTTACTACTAGCTCGGCCACCGAAGCCGACCCGCCGTGAGAGATGTGTCGCTAGACCTAGAAAGTCAGGGTGAAGAAAACAACACGAATAAATACTAGTAGTAAAGAGATAGCTTGTCTTTGCTATTTGTTTTCACAAATAGGATTCCGAAAACCAACAAATCCACACTGAATATGTAACAGTCGGAAATTATGCGGCGATGTGATTCGGACAGCAGTGTTTTATAAAATCGAGTTTTCTGAAAATGCTTTTCTGTTTTTTTTAAATAATTTATCCCTTAGAGAGTTAAATATCGAATTACTGGGAGGTAAGGGCCAAGGTGGTTGACATTTGAGGCCGTTTGAGTGGTTACGAAAGGGACTGTTTGTACGGTCCACTCACTATAGAGGAAGATCAAAAGCGTGTGACGTCATAAGTAGGATACTTAGCACCAATTAATGTCCGAGTTTATCATCCGCCTTTGTGACTACGTACTTGCGACCCGCCGAACCAACTTCTGAGGCTAATGGGGATGCGAGAGAACAGCTGCTATATATTCCCCTCGTTTCTCTTTCCTGTGATGTGCTCACGTCTGGCTAACTGTTTACAGGAATTCATAAATGCCAGCTGATGACATTTCGAATATTTCCAATGTCATTTTTCTATCCCAGCAACACGGAGTTTCGGTCTGATATAACAAACAGATGCCAAGTCTTAACACGTGAATGCATTGGATACCTTTGGAGTCTGTGAAAACGGTTTGTTATTTGTTTTTGTTGTTGTTCTTTAATAAGCCTCTTTATATACATTTGCCTACAAGAGGCATTTAATTTTCGTGTTTAAAGCGACCCTGATCGACACGATGAAACATGGCGGTCCTAAAATATCTCACAGCCGGAGGGGGTGCATAGTCCGAATCGTGGCCAGCAGTAGTGACGCCTACCGGCGTAATGATGGCGACTAAGAAAAATTCTCTCTCCGGTTACCAAAGAACGACCACGCCGTCGTGTGTAGCCACCCACCAAACGTTTGGTTCCCGGTCAGAACAATGAACAACGCTCTGAACGCCCATCACATGACCCCATTCCTTTGCGCCACCTGTCGGCCTCGACATCTCGGACATATCCCGCGTCTTTTGCTGAAACATCGCGCCTAGACCGTGTTGAGCGGGTCCGAGAGTCGATAGTAAGCTCAGACGCCAGAGAGTTTAGGAGAGTTTTTCCGATCGTAGGCACATCTGTGTTAAATTATGAAACCCCTTTCTTAAAGCTGCACAGTCACATCAATCTCTCTTCTCCCCCCTTTCTTTTTAAAGGAGATCATCTGACCTGGTCTAACTGGGAAGGAGGGCAACATGGCTGCTGTTTTGGGGCGGTCGAAGACTGCGCAGTGTTCAGATATAGCGGAGGTGGCAAATGGCACGACTACCCCTGCAGTGGCTTCCTTTATAGGTATTCCTTCATCTGCCAGTATGGTGAGTTCTCGCATCTTTGCTAATTTCTGTCACCCGATTTTCCACTCTGCCCTAATTTTTTCTTTTCTTTTCAGATTCCAATGGCCGAGCATGCGACCCCGGTCCGCATTCTAAACTAACAATGATCATCGATTACCCGTAATCGCAATTTCACAATACCTCGTCAATAACCGTTCCAGCATTGTCAATCGCGCTAATATCGGTAACTTTAGTGAGCCTTTTGTATTTGCTTCTATCCGTGAAGATAAACATCAATTAGTGAAAACGTCGCCATCTTTTGTACGTCCATCGTCATGGCCAGAAGAAGCCACATTTCGGTATCATCATGTCGCTCCGGTACCGATTTATATTACACACACACCCACACGCACGCACACACACACCACACCACACACCACACACACCACCACACGCACACACACACACACCCACACGCACGCACCACACACACACACACGCCACACATACACACACACCACACCACACGCACGCACGCACACACACACACCACACACACACACACACGCCACACACACACACGCACCCCGGTCGCTTGAGCAGACACAAGGTGATCTAAGACTAAACCGATGTTATCTCAAAATTGGGTTTGTCTTAAAACTGATCTGTTTCTTGGAAGGATGCGATAATAGTTATTAACGCTGCGTCTCGCATCCCAAGTAAATTTGAGCATATTTCTTTATTTACATTCTTCAATAAAAGGTAATTTTCTTGATGCTTTTTTTTAAAGATATGATAAAACACGACAACAACAACAACAACAACAACAACAGCAACAACAACAAAAACAGCTTCACCTGTAACCAGTGAAAAGAAGACGACCTCTCTCTTTCCATTAACGGACACCAGCCCGACTATGGCCACCGACGGCCGCCACGGTCTCTCGACAAGCGGGCCTCAACAGCAGGTTAAGGGATCAACAACGGGGCATCCGGCGGAATTGTCTACGAAGTGGCCGGAGGTACCGCCCTCTACCGGGAAACACCTAAGCACGCCGAACAAACTCGGTACCTTTAACTTTCTTCCATTCAGAAAGGATTCTCCGAAATCTGCAAAACGCGAAGGTAAGTTATCTAGGAAACTTAAAATCAGAATAGCCCGCCCCACACAAGCAAATAATAAGGACAACGACAGCATTCTGGGTAATGTCTGGCGGCTTACGAATACCATTCATTACTTATCTCCACTCGCTAGAGACGATCGGAGTTGCGGTTCTTTCTTCTTCTGACATAGTCATCATCTGAACATACTATTTAGTTTCGCGGTGGCGATACTATTCTTAATTTTTTTTTTTTTTTTTCAATTGCCTGGCTAGTGTTTTAGTAATAGTTTCACGTATTCACTAAATATATGAAGAATGTTTCGATGAACAAATCTTGTGGACTTGCTAGAATCTTGAAAGTGTCTGTTGTCTTTCTGGAGGCTGCTGAGATTGCGAGTCAAAGATTATAAATTGTCGCAGATAAATCAGAGCGTTAACCATCGAACAACTTTCCTAGATATTTTAATTAATAATAATATATAATAATATAATAATAATAATAATAATAATAATAATAATAATAATAATAATAATAATAATAATAATAATAAAGATCTTTCTGCAAAATTTTGGAAACAAATAGAAACGGGTTATCAGTTGTTGGCGGTACAAGGTAGACAACCCTGCTGATAAAGTCTAGTGCCGCGGTTGTCCGCTAGGAAGGCTGCCAATTTGCTATTAATGTTTTTGTATAAGTTGAAGACTGACATTAGCTTTTCTATCTTTTGTTTGTTTTTTTTTTTTTAAAAAAACTTATTCTATTTGTTGTCAAAACTTTTCGCTTTCCGCTTGGTTCGCAGATGTCGATATGGTTTCTGTGTCTCCCAACAGACTTCATCAGATGGAGCCGATGATACAAAGAGGTAATTTTTAGTAATACCTTCTTGCAATTCAGTATTGCGAAACATCTTTTATCCGAATTATCGGATAAGTGGAATATTTTTACTGTCTTCAAAGGATGACCACATTTAGAGGTCAATTAAACCCTAATTTAGCGCGCGCAGAGATTACAGGTGGCTTTTTAAAATATTGGATTAAAGGATAGATAATCCGCTAAATACTCATAAAAAAGAGTTTGTTTTGTAAACAGCATGCAACGATCTCTTCCAACAAAATGCTACGGCTTAATCACAATTATACAATTAAAATGCAATAATCAAATAGATTTATTTTTTTTAAATATTATTTTCATCTTAATTACTTTTGTGAATACTGTAGTATTTTATGTATTAACACTCGCGATGTATTTTTGTTTCAAGAGCTATTCCCCTTGGGTCAACCAGGGGAAGATTATTCAGACAGTTCTATTTAACCGAACTATTTCTTTCTCTAGCAAAAGTCTTCGGAGAACTAAGTTCCACTGGATTTAAATATCAATTGACCATAACCTTTACTGGCTGAGGAAGACAGCCAAAGAAGACAAAAACCAATATACTTATCTTAGGTCTTTCTACATGAATACATGCCGGGATAGGTGCCCTAAAACGTGTCAACTCCGTTCCGCGTCTAGACAGATATCTTCAATGGCTGCCAGAAAGATCGAGAACACTTTAGTCTACACATTCTGCCTAAAATGGGGCGGTAACCTGGTTACTTGACCTCGACGTCAAACGATGGTGACTCTAAGATCATTGAGTTTAGAGTGAACCTATTTTAAGAAGTATTGGTTAATTAGTTAGCCTATTTACCTTATCAGTCAGCGCACTGATTGTGCAGGTATTTTAAGAAGTATTGGTTAATTAGTTAGCCTATTTACCTTATCAGTCAGCGCACTGATTGTGCAGGTATTTTAAGAAGTATTGGTTAATTAGTTAGCCTATTTACCTTATCAGTCAGCGCACTGATTGTGCAGGTATCGTAAACTATGCACGTGGTCGAACTGGCGTGTAGCGCATGCGCCGGGGGAGAACCGGATAGCCAAACAAAACCTTTTGGGGGGGCCGTGTATAAGCCATCTTTGTAACTCTTGCGTCTTATCTGTATTATAGTTGTACTGTTTATCTAACACCAGATGGCATCATATTGGATGTTAACAGGGGACTTCTGTTAGCTACTGTCGACCTGGTACTTTAGAGAAATAAATAAGCTTGTATAATCCTTCCTCTATGAAATTCTTGTTAACCTATCGTACAGACAAGTAAAAAACAAAAACAAGAAGAAAGGGGCAATGGAGACAGGTAATTGTGTAATGAGTTTCTGTGTGATTCCCTGTGTGTTGCTTTAATCACCAGTCAGTGCAGTGGCAACAGGATGGGGCACACTTCAGCCAAGTTCTGGATACGACGTCAAAGTTGTTGGACTAAAAGCCGGAATAAAGAGGAAGCAATAACACAATGTAGGAGCGAGCTAGGGAGCATTTTACTTCTTATCGGCCCGTCAGCGTATCTAAAGGGAGCCCCCCACCCACCACCAACCAGGCCCTGTTTCCTACCACATCACCTCGTCAAAGTGAGGCGAGCCTTCAGACTCCGCGAAGCAGAGTCGCCATTGCCGCTCCCAGCAGCCATTTTGTTCCATTCACACACACACACACACACACACAAACACAATTGTCTTAAGAAAAAAAGGAAAGATAAAGATAGATAAGTATTGAGTTGTTAATTTTAAAGCGGAATTCGATCTACCCTGTTCACGCGTTTCCATCTTTTCTGTCTCCTCCCTTACAGGGTTGGTGATCGGGATTGTGGCAGCCTTGACCTTTGTCGTCATGACCGGCCTGTTCTTTGGACTCTGGTTCATCTGTCGGAGAAGGTATGCATGTGTAACCCCCCCCCACCCGGGGAAGCTTCTGCTTAACGCAAAGCACCCACCCAGAAGAAAAGGCGTAGTTCGAATACCTTATTGACATCCCCCCTCAGAATCCACGGTCTCGCCGAAAATATAAGAGGTGTTTAGGTATCGCGACTGAGACCCGATTAAGTGGCCGGATTCATTTCTTAATCTTTACACCAACCAGACATTAGCTTGCCCACGGATACCTTGTCATTGAAGCAGCCGACGGAATTGGTTTGCGGTTTCATAAAGCTAATGAATCTTCCTTTTAGTCGCTACCAACCTTTCTTTATTAAACGAGAATTTCTGTATACGATATTAAGTAGAAAAAAATATCTAAGCTGGTGGGGCGATGAATTCCCGAGACGATTCCTTTACACCGGTTACTGCTCTTGCATCGTTAAGCAAACTACCTACGGTCAATATATGTTTGGATGTGGATCGACGGTAATATATTTTTGGATGTGGATCGAAGGTAATATATTTTTGGATGTGGATCGAAGGTAATATATGTTTGGATGTGGATCAAAGGTAATATGTTTGGATGTGGATCGAAGGTAATATATGTTTGGATGTGGATCGAAGGTAATATATGTTTGGATGTGGATCGAAGGTAATATATTTTTGGATGTAGATCGAAGATAATATATGTTTGGATGTGGATCGAAGGTAATATATGTTTGGATGTGGATCGAAGGTAATATGTTTGGATGTGGATCGAAGGTAATATGTTTGGATGTGGATCGAAGGTAATATATGTTTGGATGTGGATCGAAGGTAGTATATTTTTGGATGTGGATCGAAGGTAATATATGTTTGGATGTGGATCGAAGGTAATATGTTTGGATGTGGATCGAAGGTAATATATTTTTGGATGTGGATCGAAGGTAATATATTTTTGGATTGGATCGAAGGTAATATATGTTTGGATGTGGATCGAAGGTAATATATGTTTGGATGTGGATCAAAGGTAATATGTTTGGATGTGGATCGAAGGTAATATATGTTTGGATGTGGATCGAAGGTAATATATTTTTGGATGTGGATCGAAGGTAATATATGTTTGGATGTGGATCGAAGGTAATATATGTTTGGATGTGGATCGAAGGTAATATATGTTTGGATGTGGATCTAAGGTAATATATGTTTGGATGTTGATCGAAGGTAATATATTTTTGGATTTGGATCGAAGGTAATATATGTTTGGATGTGGATCGAAGGTAATATGTTTGGATGTGGATCGAAGGTAATATATTTTTGGATGTGGATCGAAGGTAATATATTTTTGGATTTGGATCGAAGGTAATATATGTTTGGATGTGGATCGAAGGTAATATATGTTTGGATGTGGATCGAAGGTAAAAAGAAAAAGATTGTTTTGCTTTAGCCAGCTCACCTGAGGTTAATTATGAAAAGTTCTGTGAGTTGTCAGTCAGTGGGAGCGAGGAAGGGCTGGATAAATATCTACCATCCTCGGGACATTACCGGCACTTGAATGTCTTACCCATTCATCCGCTTTGCTCACCGCATTAACGTTTACTCTTCCTCGCAGAAACTACTACGGATACTTCGGGAAGCCAAAGGTGACGGGGAAATCTGTGGTCTGGAGCAAGGTGCGCTGCGACAGTATCAACAGCGGGGAGTCGGGGATCGTGGTGACGGGCAGCGTCATCGATGACGTCGGGTCTCACTACGACAGCTGTGACGTCATCTACGAGGAAATCGACCCGAAGCGAGTCCGTCTCCCCGACGTGAAGGACGCGCCCCCCAAGAAGGGGGAGCCGAACGTGTACGTGAATCGGGAGGACCGGAAGAGGCGAAGCTCCTGCCCGATGTCGGTGTTTCCCTTCGAAACGATGGACTGCCAGAACGTGCTCTACCACCAAGCCTGACCCCGCAGGTTGTTGTGCTTGATGCTCTATGATGTAGTCTCCATACTGTAAATACTTTCATCCATGACACTGTTATGATTATTGTTGTTGTCGTCGTCGTCGTCATCGTCGGTCAGGTCTGGGTTTGTTCTTAAAAGAAATAATTTTAAAATTGCTGAAGCAGTGTCACTTCCCCATCCTCTTTTTTTGGGGGGTTCTACACAAAAGGTCAAATCTAAGGCCACACAGGTGAAATGAGGGCAACAAATTCCCCTCTCCCTTCTCTCTCTCTCTCTCTTTCTGGCCGTTCGACGAACCCCTCCCCCCCTGCTCCGAGTAACGAGATCTAAGGACATCCGATAAGAAGGGGGGGCAGCCTTGGTGATCGAACGAGTTAACCTAGGCACAGGGGGGGGGAGAGCTCGCCCGAAACTCTTTGTTTGTAAATATTGGAGGGGAAGAAACCGGAGTAAGAAGTTCGCGTGGCCTGGCCGGCTGGTGAACAAGAAGCCGTCTAACCGTCGTAATGAGAGTGGCATTCGGCTTAGATCGACGGATTATCATGAAATATCCAGTTTGGTGTTAAAAAAATGTGTATATTAGGTATTAATGCCAAATGCATACGGGAAAAAACTGTGCTCGTATATCAGTTTCAGTCAGTTTAAGATAGGAATACGTCATCAGTCCGATATCCCATTAGCAATCTAAGATAATTGCACGTACTTAGATGATTTTTCTAGAATTAAAAAAAAAACACAAAACAACGACAACAACAACAAAAATGGAAAAGTTCTGAGTTGGTCAGACCAAAATCCTCTGCGTTTTTCCTTTCTGTTTTTTTTTTTTTTTTTTTAAAGATTAAGCGTTCGGTATTCTGTTTGAGATGGATATCTTCACACGTTAGACTTGTGTACGCGCACGGATTCGTATAAGTCCAAACCTACGACCACGAGGCCCGAGCCTAGCGACTGGCGCAGCGATCCGCTCTGGCGGTGGTGACGGGTAACTCTGCAGGATTGTAGCAACGAGTTATTTCCCCATCTTTTCTTATTTTTTGTAACGGAGTTAATTATTTTTTGAAAAAAAATTCTACTTTATAGAAGCCGACTACAAAACATTTTAAATAATGAATAAATAAGAAAAAGTATATATATATATATCGCGCACCAGTTTTAAACTATGATAATAAAAATGCTTGAAGCACGGAATATTATTCACAGCCTCAATTGTATTATACTGAAGTCGTCTGCATGTTTTTGAACACTTGCTGTATGTAAAAGCTTCATTTTCGTGATTTTATGAGTATGCACTACGTTGTGTACCTTCGTGGACCATTTGACACAGTTCTGTACTTCTGCCTCCGCTTTGTCTCGGGTGTATAGCATAAGTTTGTAAATTGAAAGTTAACGTAGCAAAACGGTTGGTACTTCCGGACGACAAAAAACAAAAACATACTGTGGGAGAACAGACTCTTTTACGTCACAAGTAGAAATTCCATCAACTTAAAGATGATTTATATTGGAAATCTTTAGGGTATTTTAAGCCCGTGATCATAAAATAAAAACCGTTTATAGATCTGAAGTAACTTTAAAAAAGAATTATGCTGTATTTTAGGCAATAGCTATTTTATATATAAACAAGCTGTGATACTGACTCTTTTTTTGAGAATTAGACGTAAACTCTTTTAACTTTCAAGTCAGAAGGAAGAGAGAAATGGCGTCATATTCACCGCGCGGTTACCATAGCAATGCTTTGTCTAGTGACGGTAACAGCGTTATATGTCGACCTACTCAGAGATATTTCAAGCTAACTGACTAAAGTTGCGCTGTCATAGGGCAATGCGAAAATCACGCTACCGAGCTGTAATTCAACGTTAAGGACGACACGATTTTAAAGGAGAGAAGAAGAAGAAGAAGAAGAAGAAAAATGGAGGTTCCCTCGCAGGCGAAAGAAAACTGTCCACAGTGATTGCTAAGACGCCGGTCACGTGAAGATCCGGTAACAGATTGTGTTTCCTGTATATCCGCATAATTAAATATCTGAAGAAGGAAACTTAAAGTGGGGGGGTGGTTGGGGGGAAACTGTTATTTCACGTACGTCGCGTGACGTGACGCTCTACTTTCGCTTTTGTGACAGGATCCAGTCGACGAAATGCCATCTCGCCACTTCACCCTTTCACGACTGACGTGGAGAACCGAAATACCACGTGGTGTCTCATTCCTGACGTTCGTTTAAATCCCGCGTAGACTCGATATTTTGATCTTTTTTTTTTTTTTCCAAATCGCTCATTAAAACTGAAATAAAGTCAAACTTCATGAGTGTAAAAACGAATGCTTTTCCCTTAAAGCAAGCGTCATTAAAGATGACGGTTTTATAGTTCGAGTTTTATATTAACTTTTTTTTAAAAAATTCAAATATTAAACGAAAACTTTTCATTTTTTTTTGTCCATTTCCGATACTGTATCTATTTACTGAGAGAATAAACAATTTATTCCGTTACTCCTTTGATCTGGTTCATCCCGACTTTATTCTAGCGGAAACGAACTCCGACATCTGCCGTAAACCGGAGAGAAAGGAAGTAAAATGAAAGTCAAGAAGAAAGGAAGCATAGAAGAAGGTGCCGCCATGACACCCACTCCCAGTTGAGCGAACCCGCTTAAAGAACAATTATTATATCCAATACTTTTAATAATCGTCTAAAGCGGGCAAAAGAAGAGAAGAAGAAAAAAAAAACCCTTTTGTGGTAGAAGTAAGCGGATGGGAGCCGACGAGGAGAGACGTCTGCAGTGTATTACTTAAAGCTGTGATGTTGTGGTTCCTTAGAAACGAGCTTATTTCCCATAATGCAGCGCTTCCATTAAAAAAAACAACAACAATAACTATCCGTACGGAGTGAGCACAGGCTTCTCCCCTCAAATTTCCTCCTTGTTTTCGCAGAGTGCAACGTTATTGCTGACGCAGTTTCCACAATGTGAGTCGCGAAGCTTGAGCTTGTATGTCGATAAGTCAACGAGTAAAATTGCTTTTGCGGGGTAAGAAAGAAAAACGATTTGATCTCTTGTCAAACTAAACTGTCCATTAGTTTTCCGGTCGCCGAGATTATCTTAACTTAAAATGTAGGCCTGTACACTGTCCCAATAGGAGGTGTTTTTGGTTCACCAGATAGCCCGCTCACTGCCAGAAGCTGTAAGGTAGGTATACAGGAATTTGATGCAGTAACTTTGCAATGTTGTAAATAAATAAATAAATAAATATATATATTTTTATTTCCTTTGAAAACTCAGGCAGAGATGAAGGGTCATCGACAATAGACGCCTTGATATCTCGCTGGAGGTCATCGACAATAGACGTCTTGATATCTCGCTGAAGGGTCATCGACAATAGACGTCTTGATATCTCGCTGGAGGTCATCGACAATAGACGTCTTGATATCTCGCTGAAGGGTCATCGACAATAGACGTCTTGATATCTCGCTGAAGGGTCATCGACAATAGACGTCTTGATATCTCGCTGGAGGGTCATCGACAATAGACGTCTTGATATCTCGATGGAGGTCATCGACAATAGACGTCTTGATATCTCGCTGAAGGGTCATCGACAATAGACGTCTTGATACCTCGCTGGAGATCATCGACAATAGACGTCTTGAAATCTCGCTGAAGGGTCATCGACAATAGACGTCTTGAAATCTCGCTGAAGGGTCATCGACAATAGACGTCTTGAAATCTCGTCGAATGGTCATCGACAATAGACGTCTTGAACTCTCGCTGAAGGGTCATCGACAATAGACGTCTTGAAATCTCGCTGAAGGGTCATCGACAATAGACGCCTTGATATCTCGCTGGAGGTCATCGACAATAGACGTCTTGATATCTCGCTGAAGGGTCATCGACAATAGACGTCTTGAAATCTCGCTGAAGGGTCATCGACAATAGACGTCTTGAAATCTCGCTGAAGGGTCATCGACAATAGACGTCTTGAAATCTCGTTGAAGGGTCTTCGACAATAGACGTCTTGAAATCTCGTCGAAGGGTCATCGACAATAGACGTCTTGAAATCTCGTTGAAGGGTCATCGACAATAGACGTCTTGAAATCTCGTTGAAGGGTCTTCGACAATAGACGTCTTGAAATCTCGTCGAAGGGTCATCGACAATAGACGTCTTGAAATCTCGTTGAAGGGTCATCGACAATAGACGTCTTGAAATCTCGCTGAAGGGTCATCGACAATAGACGTCTTGAAATCTCGCACTGCAAAGTCCGTGAGTTCCGCAGCAACCACACTGACCGAGCTCTACACGTGTGTGCGAGCGGTGTCAGGATGAAGCGCTTCACCCCAACGGAACGAAAGAACAGGGATGAGAGGGAAGAGATGCTCGAAGGCAATTACGTCAGCTCTTCGTAACGATTTCAGTGGGACCCTGAGAAAAACTCCAGGCGGCGTGCGAGCGCCTATAACAGCGGACTGGCCGATGGAAATCCGCCATAAACTACGTTTCTTTCTTTCTTTTTCGGCCTGTGTGTAACCGGTTTAGGGTTAGAGATTCTGATCCTATTTTTGAGATATTAATAATTAGCAACAACCCGGAAGGAAAACAAAGTTAGGCCACGCTGCTTCTTAACTCACCCTCCCAAGGTAGTCGACCCCGCCAAACCGGATAAACGCTTATATGCAAATATGCGTGTAGCTAGAAAAGTTCACGAGAAATGCTTCCAGAATATTGCGAACAAGGTAGCATTGAGAATCGCAAAAGGTGGCCGCCGAAGCGTGACCTAAAGTGCGTTGTATATATAGATATATGAGAGAGAGAGAGATCAGAGAGAGACAGAGAGAGATCAGAGACAGACAGACACAGAGAGATCAGAGACAGAGAGAGAGAGAGACAGACACAGAGAGATCAGAGAGAGAGAGACAGAGACAGACAGACACAGAGAGAGAGATCCAGAGAGAGAGAGAGAGAGAGAGAGAGTGACAGATCAGAGACAGACAGACAGAGAGAGATCAGAGACAGAGAGAGAGAGACAGAGACAGAGAGAGATCAGAGACAGACAGACACAGAGAGATCAGAGACAGAGAGAGAGAGACAGATCAGAGAGAGACAGAGACAGACAGACACACACAGAGAGAGATCCGAGAAAGAGAGAGAGAGAGTGACAGATCAGAGACAGACAGACAGAGAGAGATCAGAGACAGAGACAGATCAGAGAAAGACAGACAGAGAGAGATCAGAGACAGAGAGAGATCAGAGACAGACAGACAGACAGAGAGAGATAGAGACAAGTGACAGACACAGAGAGAGAGAGAGATCCGAGAAAGAGAGAGAGAGAACAGAGAGAGATCGGAGACAGACAGAGAGAGAGAGAGAGAGAGAGAGAGAGAGAGAGAGAGATCGGAGACAGACAAAGACACACACAGAGAGAGAGATCAGATATATATAAAGCCGGAAGTAAAAGGAAGTATCTACAAATCAGGGACAGTTATTTCACTCCTTTTACAGGTCTTCGCTGGTGAACAGATTGCGCCCGAGAGTACCCGACTCTAAGTCCGACCAGAACCCGGTCTGACAAATTACTAATCGCTCAGGTTATCCCTGACATTAAGACAGGAAGAAAAAAAAAGACTAGAGAGAAATGAGCCACTCAGCGGTGAATATATTTAAAGATGTGAATATACCTTATTGGAAGAAGCTGCGGCTCCAAGCGGAAGACGGAACCTGGCAGTATCGACACGTATTTAAGAGTTTCTTACCTGGAGAATTTTCAAACACCAACGTTTTGCCCCCCCCCCCCCCCACGGGATATAGCAAACCGGTGATTGCTGACATTAAGGAGCAGCAGCCGCCCTCTTCTTCAGAAAGATACGTATATCTCTAATGCAGTTCAGGCATCCGGCGCGGAGACAGTGAAACTCCCAACTGTGGTCTTTGCACCAGACGATTTATGGCCCGTCACGAAGTAATTTTAATTGGCGTCCTATTCTTTCCATGGAAGTACCAAACTTTATTTGTTCATTTTATTAACCCTCCAACCCCATTAGTTTTCGAATTCGGGGCGCCTTCGTCATTAAGATAACCTGTTGTAACTACAAGTCCATAGACGGTTGAAACCCAGCGTTCTGGCTTAATGCAGGGCGCCAGCTCAACACTAACCGGTGCTGCCTGGCGGCGGTGCTAAATTAATGTACCCCGGGTGACATAAGTCAGGTGAAAACAGACGGGTACACGGGTGGTTAATGGAAGTTATCTGAATCCTGTGGGACGAATTAAACACTGCAGCCAGTGAGAATATTGTGCAAGATCTATTCACCAGATTTCAGAAATGCATTAAATATATATATCCCCCTTTTAATCCCATAAAGGGCTACACTGGCTCTTGGGTAAATACGGGCACCGTACACGAGAACGGTGAAGGTATTTCTTGCATCTTCATATCTCGCCTTCACGAATGTGATCAGATTCGGTCAGTTATTTCCATTATTAAGCGTTTTTACGCCCGCCAGATGTCGCTAGGGAGTTTCTCTGACGTACGTTGAGTAAATCCCTTGAGACGGAATAAATGATGGGGGGGTCGGGTCTACCGTTACACCCCTCCCTGCCCCTTTTCCCAGCTGTTTGGCTTTTCTGCGCTTATAAAATTTCGGATCTCCAAGGACCCTGATGTTCGTTCACTCCCCTTGTCGACTGTTAACAGGTTGGTTGCCCAGCTCAAAAGAAGCGAGCAGTAAGGCAACCAAACGTTCACGTGACACCCCCAACCCCCCCCCCCTAAAGAAGGGAAGTATAGAATCTGATTCCCGGCGAACGGCTGAAGATGCTGCAGAACACGGACAGGGGGGGGGGTCTGCGACGATCTCCCTCTTAGTCGTTATCTCCACGGCGTGAAATTCAATTTCAAAGAAAAAAAAGGGAGGCGACCGATCCCTAGCTTTGGAAACGCAGTCCTTTTCTCTCTCCCCTCTCCAGTCGATGAGTCCTGATTTTCGCACAGCGCCAAACGATCGACCAAACCATCGAGGCTACGACGGAACGTGGCTCCGAGGCGCCGGCGTTTCTCCGACCACAGCCACGCCCTCTGTTGGCACGCCAGTGACCCACCGTCTGTGTAGAGAAAGCGGTATCTCCTGTGGTGCAGAAGTCGGGCTCGCGGCTCGGTCAATCACCGGAAAGGAAAGAACCCGGCGGTGTTCTCGTCGACACGGTCTACGGGATTCTTCTAATACGATCTCCCGATGTGCTGCGAAGTCTCGCAGATTTCCCGAACTTTGCACCAGACAAAGGACCCGCTCCGGCTGGTTCCCGTTCTTTTAATTCCGGGTATCTCATTAAACACTTCCTAAAATTATCGCTATCAAAATACAATAATAAAATCGTAAAACAGAAGAAGGCCCTGAACATCAACCATAACTACTTAAATATTACGTTAACCTTAACCCTACCCATACTAGAAGAAAATCATGAACATCAACCATAACTACATAAATATTACGTTAACCCTAACCCTACCCATACTAGAAGAAAACCCTGAACATCAACCATAACTACTTAAATATTACGTTAACCCTAACCCTACCCATACTAGAAGAAAACCCTGAACATCAACCATAACTACAAAAATATTACGGTAACCCTAACCCTACACACTCTCTAACCGTATCCACAGCTCTATGTTCCAATCGAAACAATTTCTAAGACTAAATGTCAGTATAACATTATCCATAAATTCAGCGAAACTCCATTAACGAACCCTTTTATTATAACTTTCGTTTTGATTTTTGCGCTAACCATTTTTCGAAAACTAAAACAATACCAAAATCATTAATATTAATCCTAATCTTTAGGTATAAATCTCCTCTTAATCTCAAATCCGGTAAATGCAGTAACACTTAATATGTATACTACAGCCTGTTCCAAATAATTCTAAAAAGTCCCTAATTCTTAGATACATCTTTAACCAAATCGTAACCAAAGCTGTAGATCGAACTGTAACTGTAAAATTTTGTAGTTCCACATTTTTTAGAAATAATTCACCCCACAATTAACCCCTTTTTCGTAATAATGGCATCCCTAAACTAAATAATCGTAATCGTTCGTTCTCCAAAGGTAACAGTAATATTAAACTTAACGCAATCTATCTTTATTGTTAACCATAATCCTTACATATAAACTTTTCTATCTCCAATACTAACCGTAATTAAACCATTTACCCCTCTCGGGATCTAACCCCAACCCAGTTATCAAAGCAGTCCGCGATATTTTCGCCATGTATTGTTTTTTTTTTCCTTTTTTTACTATATAAACCCTAATCGTCATCTTAGTCGAAACCCTAACCATAGAAGTGGCACTGATCTACTTTAGGGTTCACGAATCTAATCAAAAGATTTATCTACCACCAATCCAAGCACAGCCCTAACCCGACTCTTACCTTGACAATGAACCGAACTTCCAAAATAACCTTATTACTTATCACCATAACAAATCATTAGCATAACCTTAACCGTAACTAGATCTCTAACAATGGGTCCCATGATACCACAGAAACCTAACATGTATTCTTGCCAAAACCGAAACGCCTACCACAAATCAGACCCCCCACTTCCCCCTAACCCTAACCAAAAACCCTTCGGTTTATTCGGATTTGACAAATTTAAATCAGTTAAAGATATCGGTATCTTTAACGCTAATTATGCCGTTTAACCTAACGTTAATTCTGACTAATGACAGTAATAGCGATGAACTTTAGTCGACCCCCCTAATCATAACACGAACAAAATCCCTTACATTTAACCTTAATTCTAACCTAACCTATACACTAACCGTTAACTTATTTGGGCTCTTCCAACCTAACAGCCTACCACTGGACTACCCAGAAAAGCGATTTCTAATTTCTACCTATAAACATCCGGTCCGTTTTGTACGTTGGTTTATATGAGATCTCCATCTAAATAAGACTTTCGTATCTAAAAATGTAAAAAAAAACAACAACACTTATTTAAATAAATTCTAATTTGTGTGGCTGCACAAGGGAGCAAGGGAGATAATCCTGTGCAAAAAAAAAATATAAAAAAAAAAAAATACAGCAACATACTGAGCTTATCTGAAGGTTAAAGGAATCTGATATTCTCACAGACTCTCAGTTTAATTAAAAGTTCTCGTGCCCCCCCCCCCGGAGCGTTGATTGGCTTTTGATTTACAAAAAAATCATAACAAATCCGACTTTATTAAGATTATTTCTGCGTAATTAGGCGCCTTCTCAAAAAGATCTAAATCTTTCTAGCAGGTAATAAGTTATTATCCCCCTTTGTTAGTCTAAAACTTGTTGTTGTTGTTGTTTTATCTTTATTAATCAATTCCCATCTCCATCCTTTGGAATGTTCGAAGCATTTTAAACAAAACTGAAGTAGTTTGCGGTCAAAAGCCCCTTTACTCGGGAAACTATCCGCGTTCGTTAAAATAAGTCAAGTTCGCGAAACCTTCCCCGTCTGCGTATAGCGCGTGCGCCCCCTTTATGCGACGGAGAAGAGGGTAGGGGGGGGGGTTGTTGGGTAAGATGGCAGCAGGTCCCTTTTCGGTAACTTCTATATAATCAGCTCTTTCCCGCGACTCTTTTCTTTTTCCTTTTCATAATCTGGAATTTCTATAAATTCCTTTCCGCCCCCGGAAACCTTACGCGGTATCCGTTGCCCTTTCCATTATTTTACAGGGGGGGGACGGTTAGCGACGGAACTTATCCTTTTTCGCAGATTAGAAGTATTTAAAACTTCGTCCGCCACGGGTGTAAGGTCGCTCTTTATTTAAAGGGCCCGCACCGCTTCGCCACAGTCGGACGAATTCGGGACCTTTGAGGACACGAGGAAGAGTTCGCCGATTTGAAAAGAAAACAGGGGAGAATTCTTTGTAAGGTCTTCTTTCCCTTCTTTATTTCATACGATTTTATCTCTGGGGGGGCGGGGGAAACTTGACTAAATGAACACGTGTCTTAGTTTGCATCTATACTAAAATATCTTTAGCTCGATCGGAGTTTCTCGCCTCTTATCTACTTCGGGTGGCAGGCAAACTGGGAGCTGACGGATGCCAAAGCCACGTTTTTAGTATAACAATTATAATTATTACCATTAATGACGACGCAGTGCGGTTTCCAAGGAAGGAGTGACGTCATGTACCATTGCTTACGTCATTATAAAGTAATGTCACCTCCTGCATAAATTGCATAACATGCTCGATAAAGACCTGTTTGTACATAACTGACTGGCTCTATTTTCTTTTTGTCCATTCATGGCTGTCAATGTCGCTAGTACTTTCGCAAATGCGGGGAGGTGCAACAGAAGAGATATCCTCGCATGGGTCAACGACACCTTGCACGTCAACGTTCGCAAGATAGAAGACTTGTGCACCGGCAGCGAGTATTGCCAGCTGATGCACATACTCGACCCGACCAGCTTGAACATCCGCAGGGTGAACCTTCACGCCAAGACGGAACGGGAATATTTTCAGAACTTCAAGATTTTGCAGGGCGCTTTCTTTCGACTGCACATTGACAAGCCGTTTCCGTACGAGAAGATCTTCCACGGGAAGTTTCGCTATAACCTCGACTTCGCCCAGTGGTTCATGAGATTCTTCCAGGCCAACTACGGAGGGCGTCAGTACAGCCCGAGGAAAATCCGACAGCTTCGTAGACGGCAGAGGCCCCGGTCGGACGAGGAAACCCAGTCATCGGCGGTGGACGACGAGTCGAAGCTGGGCGCGAAGCGTTTACAACAGAGAAAGAAAACCGAACCGGCGGACGGAGGTCACAGGGTACACGATGGAATCGATGACTTTTATTGTGCGGACTCGTTGGTAAGGAGCTATTCTCCGGAAACCTCGCCTGGAAAAAACTATTTTCTTGAAGTCTCGCGGGTGAGAAGCCATTCTCCGGAATCCTCGTGGGTGAGAAGACATTTTCCGGAAGCCACGCGGGTAAGAAGCCAATCTCCGGAAGCCACGCGGGTAAGAAGCCATTCTCCGGAAGTCTCGCGGGTAAGAAACCATTCTCCGGAAATCTCGCGGGTAAGAAGACATTCTCCGGATGTCTCACGAGTAAGAAGCCATTCTCCGGAAGACTCGCGGGTAGGAAGCCAATCTCCGGAAGTCTCGCGGGTAAGAAGCCATTCTCCGGAAATCTCGCGGGTAAGAAGACATTCTCCGGATGTCTCACGAGTAAGAAGATATTCTCCGGAAGCCTCGAGGGTAAGTAGCTATTCTTCGGAAATGTCGCGAGTAAGAAACCATTCTCCAGAAGCCTCGAAGGTAAGAAGTTATTCTCCGGAAGTCTTGCGAGTAAGAAGCTATTCTCCGGAAGCCTCGAGGGTAAGAATCCATTCTCCGGAAGCCGCTCGCGTAAAAAGACATCCTCCGGAAGCCTCACGGGTAAGAAGCCATTCTCCTAAAGCCTCGAGGGTAAGAAGCCATTCTCCGGAAGTCTCGCGAGTAAGAATCCATTCTCCGGAAGCCTCGAGGGTAAGAAGACATTCTCCGGAAGCCTCGCGCGTAAAAAGACATTCTCCGGAAGTCTCCCGAGTAAGAAGCTATTCTCCTAAAGCCTCGAGGGTAAGAAGCCATTCTCCGGAAATCTCGCGAGTAAGAATCCATTCTCCGGAAGCCTCGAGGGTAAGAAGACATTCTCCGGAAGCCTTGCGCGTAAAAAGACATTCTCCGGAAGTCTCGCGAGTAAGAATCCATTCTCCGGAAGCCTCGCGCGTAAGAAGACATTCTCCGGAAGCCTTGCGGGTAAGAAGACATTCTCCGGAAGCCTCTAGACAAAGTGGACATTCTCCGGAAGCCTCGCGGGTAAGAAGACATTCTCCGGAAGCCTCGAGACAAAGTGGACATTCTCCGGAAGCCTCGCGGGTAAGAAGACATTCTCCGGAAGCCTTGAGACAAAGAGAACATTCTCCTGAAGCCTTGCACATAGGAAGACATTCTCCGGAATCCTCGCAGGTAAGAAGCTATTCTTTGGAATCCCCGAAAAGCGGTAAAATTGCGTCAAAGAAAGCTTCCATGAAAAAGACTTCCCGTAAACACAGTCACAAAGTAAAGGCCAAAATTTTCCTGGAGCCTTCTACACATGCAAAAGACGAGATCGCTTCACAGTCGGCAGGGACACAGCTGACTGTGTCACCTGAACGCAAAAACGACGCATCAAGATGCTTTCACGGATTTGATGGAAAATAACCAGAGTTTGTTGTCTGAAAGGAGTCGAAATGTTTTCCCAGAGGCACATAAAACCGACACTTTGAGCGGGCGGCCTACCCGACAGCGGACCAGAATACCGTTATGTCAACAACGTATCGCCATCGCTGCCTTGATGAATAATCAAAATCGAGGTGATGAGGCGCGAGAGAAATCAACGAAGCGTGCGCAACAGAAGGAAACGGTTAGGGAAGAGGATGTGGAATTATTGATAGGTGCGTCGGAGCGGGAACCTCTAAGGAGTTTGACTCTGTCGGAAAACAAATCTAATTTACCTGCTGGTTTTACCAGCGACCGTTTAGACAGAGGTGTATGGAATGACGAGTTAACGAAGAACATCTCTGCAGACCCAGAGTTGCAGTATTTTAGGAAAGTAAAGAGAACCGGCTCGGCGCAGAAGAGTAATTACAGAAAAGAGGGTCAGAACCACGCAACCATAGAACCGGCCGAATCTTTACCGAAACTAGAAGAAGCGAACCTCGATATATCGACGTTGGAAAAGAATTCCCAGCTCACGCTTTCCGACAGAAGTTCCGTAAGTTTAGATGTGTCTTTGTTAGAAGAGGAACTAAAATTGCGTTCGTTCGACGATTACAAATTGGCGACGAATTCTGAAAGAAGTTCAGTTAGCTTCACTCTGACGTCCGATGAAGAATCTAACTGCGAGTCGTTCTGTAGGCTCAGGCAGTCGACTGCAGGGAGTTTCATCAGCTACAGTCTAACGTCTCTAGAACAGCTGTCCAAGCGGCGCTCGTTCGTCGATTTCAAGTCGTTTTCCGAGAGAGGCCGGGTGAACTTAGACCTGGCTATTCAAGAAGAGAGGTTCCAGGCACGATCAGGAGGACATTCCAGATCATCGTTCGAGAAAAGTTTAGAAGACGAAATCAAGCTTCAGTGTTCGCCCGGAGCCGTCCGTAGATTATTGGAGAGAGATTTGATTAAATATCTGGAGGAAAGCACTGCCGAGGAACGGGATGATGCAGAACTAGAGCAGCACGTTATGAAAGAAGATGGATCCTGTGGTGACCAGAAGCCGGCACCAACGGAAGACAAAGACTCTAAAGAAAACATGAGCGTGATAGAAAAGCCACTTTCAACACCAAGGAACAAATCCATTGGATCGCTTCAAACCGACTTTGAAACTTCGTCTACGACGTCGCCAAAGCATAAACAAAACATATCGTCATTGGTCAGCGTTCTCCAAGATAACTTTGAACAGAATGCAGCAGGTGCGTTCGGTAAAGAGGATACCGAAGGAAAACTGTCAGATCGTCGCGACACCGAACAGCTCTCTTGCAAGAAATCCCCCGATTCGCGTAAGACGGCCTTGAGGAAGGAGCATCCTTCAATTGATGAGAAAACATCAAAGAGTCTAGCGATACAAGAAACTGGGTTAAGACCTTCAGAAACCGGTGTCACGAAGCCGCCAGACAAAGGCGTCGCTGAGACCCCGGCGAAGGGGGAAACGGGATCACCGTTGATAGACAGTAACGCCGTGCAGCGGTCCAAAGTAGAACCCGAGAGCTGTGTTGGCATATCGGAAAGGGAGTATCTGCAGGCACAATCAGACAGCGGCCTCCCCTCTGAGGAGAAGGCGTTGCCAATGAAGGAAATGCCTCGTTCGCAGACTAGCGGTTTTACCCGAACAGACGAATCGCGGGAACGAACGGAGTTAATGGACGAGGAGGGTAAATCATCGCAAATGGATAAAGCCATGGGGCATGGGTCGGCTGAAGAGAAGACGGAACAAACTCGCGAAGCGAAACCGCTAACGGTTGACGACGTCACCAAGACAAAGGAAAAGGAATCCGTCGTAAGCGCCATAGCGGCTTATCTTCCAGAAGCAGGCGATGAGGCGAAAGGTCGATCTGGATCGGTCGGCTGCGATGACCCGCGGCGTAACAAAGGGAGTTTGACGGCCGGGGCGACACCAGCGGCGGCGGAGTTGTCCCCCGGGGCCGAAGCGGAAGTCAGAAACGCCAGGCTGACGCCGAGAGAAAGGTCGTCGTCCCCTGCGATCCTGACATGCGCGGACCTGGAGAAGTTAAAGTTCAAAGTAGACGATCCCGTGGTAAGGCGCTATAAGGAGAACGTGCTGAGGGTTAACCAGACGCGGGCGAAGAAGAACCAGTGCTTTCCCAAACTGCCGTGGATACGCCAGGACGACCCGAGCGAAACGGCCGCCAGGCGGCCGGAGAAGTCGGACCCGAAGACGACGGTCCAAGAAGCAGCCGCTTCACGCAATGCGACCAAGCGGCAGAGATCCAAGATCCTCAGCATGGACGACAGAATCACGTTGGAGTTAAAGAAGAGGCATAACGACGGGGACGCCCCGGTTTCGGAGGATCTCCGCAGCGGAGGGGAGGAGAAGACGGAAGACTGCTCCATGAAGGCGACTGCAAGGATAATGAAGATGCACCTGTTCGACTCCGAAACGCCGAAGCCGTCTCGAGAGGAGTTCTTCGTCTGTAACGCGCCATCCCCGAGAAGAACGACTCGATTCGGGAAGACGCCGGCGGGAAACGCATCGAGCGGAAATCCGCCCGGATCTCCGTCAGGGGACGGAAACCCGGTGAAGGCGTGCGGAGGGAGCCGGGCGAAGCCGAGCAAGGAAGAGTCGGCGAAATCCCAACGGAGGGCGGCGGGTGTAGCAGCAATAGATCCGGAAAGTTTCGGCGCAACGTCGGGGGAAGGCAGGAAGACGAGGGGCGGGGGAGGCGAAGAGCCGGAGGAGCCGGAGAAGAAGGACGATAAGCTGTCCCTTTGCTGCTGTCTGTTTGTCGACGCCGCCTGCCAGACGTCGGAGAAGCCGAAGGAGAACGTGATGGTGAAGCTGGCGGACATCGTCCGATCGGCCACCCATAAAAAGCCCATCTCGAGTTTTGTGGAGCGGGCCTGCCAGACGGTGTGCTGCGAGTTGCAGAAGCAGGACAGCAGGTTCCGGGAGAAGCTGCGCAGCATCACGAAGATGAACGATCAACTGATCTTCAAGAACAAGCTTTTGAACACCGAGCGGAACTTCATGTTCAACAAACTGAGGAACATCGAGCAGCTGTGTAAGTCCAAGAGAGACAGCAGCAACCCGATGTGGAAAACAGTCACCAACATCTTATACGCTCCCGCCGAGCTGCCGTATCTCTACGGATGACACTCGAAACCACCTGAGAACTAGGAAATTACACGTTCTTTTCTTTTTTTTTTTTTTTTCCTCCTTTTTCGTATTTCTAAGAACACGAAAATTATTATTTATTCCGTATAAACTCTACAGTCAAACCAGAAATTGATATCTAAAAGACAATAATAAACTAAAGATCAAATGTTACAGAAAAGAAAGCTGAAAATATCAAACCCCCTTTACAAGATGTCATTTAAAAATAAAAAAAAAGAAACACGGGAGAGAGAGAGAAAGAAATTCCTTTTAAAGAACAAATATTACAAATATTATAAATAAAGTTTCTCTTTTGCATGCAGTTACTGGTTAGGTTCTCCTTGCCTCTGAGACTGTGGACCAAGTTCACGTAGCTTTCATGTGATGTTAAAAGTAAAAGACCGTAAAGTTTGTGCACGCCCCCCCCCACAAAAAACATCGTATTCTGCTTCCTTCTAACAGGGAAAGGGTTATTTTCCGTTCCGTAATAGATGGGTACCTGCATCTACAACTGAGTCGGGTACAGAACCCGATGATCTGACTCAGTACTGTGTTCACCTGAGCATCTTTTGCCTTGATTAACTTGTCCGTGAAGAGGTTATTTTAGACAGAATTAGTTTTTAAGAGAGCATAGCCCAAGTAAATTGTATTCAAAACTTCAATAATTTGCCTAAAAAAACCAGAGAAAATTTTACAAAAATCTCACATAAACATGTTGGACTTTTTGTCGCAAAACTACCAGCCTGTGAAAGAAAGATTGGACCATAAAAGATTATCTGCTGGTTTCTGTAAGCTTTAGAAACCAAGTTTATAAAGATCTTTAAGACTTTAAAAATTAAAAAAAAATATATATATATAAAGGGGCAGATTACTCAGGGGATCGGCTTAAGTGGCAAAATCCGCGCGCGAGTTCGATGATGATGATGAAGAAGAAATGTCATGTGAAGACGAACTTAGCTTCTCTGGATCTTTGAGTACAGGGTTATTTAAGCGAAAACAACAGAAATAATTGCTGACATACAAGATCTGTCGAATAAATAAACTGATACAATTGAAACTATTCAGGTAGCCTAAATTTGCAAACCAAGGGAGATAAATAATTCTAAAAAAATTATAAATTCTTTACTTTTCCGTTCCATTTTTTCACAAAAAAAAATAGTTAATTTTAATGTACAATAAAACCAGTAAAATTTGCTTTATTATTCCTTTAAAAACAAAAAAAAACTTTTAAAAATTAAGCTAAATGCAATTCCAGAAAAAAAAAATATTTCTCAAATTTAATTCTAAACGTTTTCAAATTTAAACTATAATACAAGGGAAGTAATTCAGTAATCAACTTCTAGCAAGCATCCAGAGAGAAAAACGTTTGGAGTTTTAAATATTCATAGTAAATCACCGGTAAATAAATCAGGTTATCTGAGCATAAAAGAGCATCGAAGCAACTGAAATATCAATTAATAAACAAAGACATAAGCGAGATAAAGCGGAATTTTCTCCCCTAATCTTGCAAATTAGCATGCAACAGACTTAAATAACTCCAAGGATATCTCCCTCTGTGTGTGTGGGGGGGGGGGGGGGTGGTGTTGCTTTACGATGTGCTGGTCCTAAGGGCCTCTCCATCCGAACTTTTGTCACAGGTTTTATATTCTGCTTGACCGCTGCTCTGCAAAAAGAGAAAAATGTGGAATCACGTGACAGCGTTAATACGCCTCACCGGAGACAGGCGGCACCTGAAGAAGAAAACAGGACTGTCACGTGATTCTAGGTCTCGCGTCGACGAAAGGAACCGTACGTACATTTCCGACAAGGACCGGGGCGACTGCGGATAACCGCGCAAAGCGTTCAGCACTACCTTTCCAATCACCTCCCTCTCCCTCATGCCTTCCTTCTCTGATAACAAAGACTTAGAAATTAAAAGTGCAGAAAATGGAGTAAATGCGGTGTTTCGTTTTGTTTGTTTGTTTGTTTTTTTGAGTTTGAATTTATGCTTCATTGAGATATTCCTTCCTCGCTCTCTACTTTCGCTTTGCATCTGCGACAGTAACAGAAAATGTACAGTATCAAGACCAATGTTGATCACGCGACACACACACACACAAATATACGTGAGAAAGTGTCTTAGGGGGGCTCGACTTAGACAGCGGTAAACGAACGGAGGAAGGACCGACTACAGCGAGAGAAGCTGGACTGACACCTCTCACTTTCCCTGTGGATTGACTCTTTCCCGACAGGGGAAAGAAGCCCTGCCGCCGTTATATTTTCGTAGCTGTGAAATTGTTTTTTTTTTTACGTTACAGTAAATATCTTTTTTTTAAAAAAATCCAACAGTTATCTCCCTTATATTGTCACGTTTAGCTTTGTGTGGCCCTGAAAAAATATAATAAAAAGACAAGATATATGAACTTCGAGCACTAAAAATGTTAGTGCTTACAACGGTACTGAGCGTTATTTATTATTAGTAGCAGTACTATTGTGTGGGATTTTGTGTTACATATTTATGCTCTCATTTCTGTTCAACCTCTGATTATTATAATTAATGTTATAGACTCATTTTTTTCACAGTACATCACCATCATCATCACCATCATCTTCAACATCATCTCAACATCTCCATCATCATCATCACCATCATCTTCAACATCACCATCATCATCACCATCATCTTCAACATCACCATCATCATCACCATCATCATCTCCCCCCTATTTCAGGAGTCCAAGATCACGTCGCTCCCTCGCGTCAACGCAAAACACCTGCTCTGTGTGCGCGTAGAAAGGGGGAAATAAATCCCTTCACGCACAGACTTCACCTGATCGCAGACCAGGGAGCTCTCAGAACCACGTCTTCAGTGATCGGTGACTGAAAGAAAGCCTGTTGTTTAGGATCTATCTGAATAAATCCCCCCCCCCCTGGCTGATATCCGCTCCGCCAGTTACTAATATCTCCCCCTCCCAGAACGAGGCTGTACTTGCTAAAAGCTACATATACAATAAGCAACTCAAACGGGCCAGAATTCGAGGGATATCCGTTCAGAAAAGGTGCGCAAACCGCGGAATTAGGGACACCTCTCTATTTAAAAAGGTCTTTCGACCCAAAAAGTTACCGTGGTTGGGTGTAGTTTTTTTTTTTTTTTTTTTTTTTAAAAAGTAAATAAATTCACCTATTTCAGGCACGTATACAATGCGAAGGTGGTTGTCGTTGCCATTATTTCCAGTAGGGTAGCTTCCGTGAAAACGTTCAGGCTGTTAAGAGACGACGAGGCGATAGCTTAAAAGCTCGGTCATGCGCAGTGACGTCGCAATAGCTGAAGGAAACACGGTCCGGAAAGAGAGATGAAAAGGCAGCCCCGAGGCAACAGGAAATGACGTCAGAGGAACGCAGTTGGGGGAGGGGGGAACTGGTGGAATAAAAGACATCGGTGGAATGTAAATAAATACAAAATGGAAAAAAAAAAGGACACAAAAGAATACAATAAAGTATTTTTAAAAAATCCAAATAGCAGTAAACCAAAACAGAAAATAATGAGAAGGAATATTAATATAACATAATAGGTAAAATGCGGATAAAACTCTAATAAAGTAATCAAATAAATAATAAGAAAAGAGTACTGAATAAGTCAAATTAAGGAAATGCGTCGAGAAAATGTATTAAAACATAAGAATATTTTTTTAATTACGTATCAGAGAAATTTGTCTGAATTTGGTAGCATTGTATTTTTACTTATTTACCGTGTTAATTTTACAACACTTGGAAAGGTGAAGAACTCTGGTAAGTAACAAACGTAAGTTAAAAAAAAAGACAACAGAATCGATGTGTCCATAGTTTTAAAGAAAGCTTTTGTAATGGTTAACCTTGTATCATTGACCTTAATAGGGAACTTAAAACCTTTGGTAGATGGTAGTCTCCGAACTATCGCTACGAGAACATTTTTCATCGCTCATCCTCTCTCCGTCACGAAGACATTCCTCGCCAAATCGCTAAAATATCACTCAACCCTCTTTTAAAGATCGTTTAGCGCCACCAGATCGAACAACATAGCGTCTAAATCCCCACGCACTAAGCGAGTAATTAGACAGCGAGGATCAAAGACGAAACGATACTGTTAATTGAAATCGCTTGATTACCAGACACTTTCGCGGGTATCATCTTAGAAACTCTTCTAGCGGCGCTTGTGTGTGTGTGTGTGTGTGTGTGTGTGTGCTTACCATATTTTTATTCATTTTACTAATCCAGGAATTCATTGGTAGACAAAGATGGCGCGGAGACTCATTTGTGATGTGACCGCTGCGTTAAAGAACCCAACAAGTTATAGTTTTTTTGGCTTTTACATCTCTGAAGTCGTCGAGATTCTTCTTTCTTCCAGTATGTTATTGTCGTTGTTAAGTTATTGTAGTCGTAAGCGTCTTTCTTTTGCTTTCTTGACATGTGACCACTTTTTTGTTTGTTGTTGTTGCTCTACGGTTTCCTCACGTCTCCATGTTTTAACTCTACTTCTTCTCCGCCACGTCACAATTTCTGCCGCCATCTTCTGCCACATCACCCATTTTACTCTACTTCTCTGCTACGGCGCCGTCTTTTTTCTTTCCTTTTCCAACTGCTTTGCCACGCCACAGCCTTCGGTGCTTCGTTGCCCGGCTGCCTATTCACCATCTCCATGTTCTGTCAGCCTTTTCCTTTTGTAGTCACTGTTTGCAAGATTTATCTCTATGTAATATATTTTTGTTTTTCCGTGTATGCAGGAGATAGAGCTCTTAAAACTAAGATGACAGGGTTTAGTTAATAACGATCTTATTTAAAAAGAATACAAACTGACGAATTGTAAATATCTTGGTCATTTCCCGTCCTCTCTTGTGTTTCACAGAAAACCTAATTAACAAGAACTTGCTCTCGTTTTATTTCGATCGTTCTTCCTTTTATTAGTACATTAACAGGAAATTTTATACCGCTTTACTCCGATTAAAAAAACAAATATATATCTTTAACATCGGCGTAGATACAAAGTTCTGTAATCTGAAAGCTCTTGGTGAACGACGCGAGGAAATGTGATTTCGTTGCGCAGTTGCGGAAGTGAACAAAGACGTCACGTCATATCCGGTCGTAACAAAAAATGGTAGGTGGGTGAGAGAAAACCAGGCAGTCTCTTTCTTGTATCCCCATCCCCAAGCGCAGTTTTAGCTTAGTCGTTAAGCACGGAGGATATGTGAAAACTTGATTACCGTCCATATCTAATTCTGAAAACACCGGCACTAGAGTCTCTTAAACACATCCACCAAGCGAGGAAGTCTTCAAATGTTCCTCTCCGCTCTCTGATGCAAGAAAGAGGAAAACATTTGCTTTCGCTTCGAAATGTAACTCAATAAGTTGACACTAAACTACGAGGCAAAAAGAATTTCACGAAGAGGGTCTGTCTACGTACGTTACGCTTTCTAAAACTGTCGGTGACGCTAAATTATAGAAAGACGAACCGCTGTTCAAATTCCTCTATCCATCCGCCCAGGCCCTCCATTCTCTGCGTTAAGGATCGGGCAGAATTTATTGTCAGTAAACATGCTATTGGAGGCAGGGGATTTCCTGTAATGGATGTCTGTGTGTCAACCAGTCGCCACGCGGGTTCGAGGAAGGAATACGCTATTGTCGGAAGCATTAACGACGACAAGTGCTTCATCAATGAAGGGAAACATCCTTGATTTATTCTACCTAACTAACAAAGGCTCGCTGTTAATCAATTCAAATCTGAAAAGACTTTGTTCTGTTGTGGAATATTTGAAATAACGTAAGTTTTATTTATTTACTTTGTGTTTTGTATTTAATGACGTATAAAATTTCAGTTTCTAAGCAGAGTTTGCCCTCGACTGCTGTCGCGCCGGACGAATAAATACGTTGGCATCATTAAGGTGCCGCGCGAACCCAAGCACCGTCTTTACTCGACATTTACATGCCATTAAATACGCCCACGATAAAACTGGTCTTTACCATCTGTGACGAAATTCTACCTATAATAAGTGCTAATTTCTGTTTTCTTTAGTCATGATGTAATTGCAATGCGCAGGCACAGGGTTAAGATGATGATTTCCGTTTAGGTCGAACCCATATATACGTGTCAACTGTGGTTTCGAGGTTAGGTGTAAAATAACATTGTACACCGATGTCTGCAAGGGAGACAAGCCTGGTGGAGTGAGCTTAGTGCCGCGGTTCACTACCAGATAGCGTTGCCAATCCTGCACCACGTGGGATCAGACAATGATATTTGATGTATGGCCTCCCCTACTTTTCCACCCTCTTGAGGTTAGGAGCAGATTTGCTTACTTTGCAATCTGAAAAGAGTCTGAGAGCGCTGAATGGTCCATGCGACAATCTGACGTCTATGACAACTAGCTAGGAATTTCATTTCCATACTAAAACGACTGAATTACTGAATACGTAAAGAAAAGAGAGTATCGAACTATATCGTATTAGTGGTTCGAACTCCGCTACTGCCTATACTTGAGCTCTTTAGGACCAAAGAGTCTTTTTCCTGAGAAAGCAGTGAGGCCAGACATGTGCAACCGTACAGCGCACCGGGTCTCTCGCGACAGTGATATGCAACTCTAGACTCTGGTGCAGAGAAATGATGTTTAGAGTTTTCTTCTCCAACGGAAAGCTATGGCTTCGTTCGTGTACAATGAACAAGTAGCAAAAGCTTTTAATTTAAAAAAAAAACCCTCTTGAATTAAACGGTTTCTGTTGTATTAAGGTGGCTACAAAGGATGCGGAATACTGCGATAACAGCTGATACCGAGCCCCAAGCGACGAGAAGTATCGAAATAAAAATAGGGAATTTCTTAGATTAATATTTTATTAATTAAAAAAAATTTTTTTAACAGAAATTACATTATATATTTACGTATCAGAAAGAAAAAGCATTGCCAGGTTTAAATGTTAGTGGAAGTTAGAATATTAAAGCGGGATGGGTTGACTGCTTTATTGGCCACCAGGGGGGGGGGACGCGCGCGCTATCAGAAAATAATGGTTGGCGCCACGACATCCATGTTGTAGTTAATAAAATTCAACCAAGAAGGTGGACATCTACGCAGCTCGTTTGAACAACGGGGTAAATTCAGAAAGCCTGTGAAATATTTTCTTTGTAATAAGGTGAATTACACCTTGTACTGGTGGACATAGATCGTCAGAGAGGCCGCCATTAAATATCACGTGATTTGTTGCTTACCAGAATTCTGGAATTTAAAAGAATAGAAAAATGGGTAAATTTGGTGATGCTCATACGCATGGGCTCCATCAGCTGTATTTTAAGAAGAATTAGAAGACAGGTAATGAATGACGGAAGAAACCTAGGGCCTGTTCGCTGCTCCGCAGAATCAGCAGTAGTCCGTTCTTCGATGGAGGAGAACCACGAATGGTGCTCAGCCAATGGCGAGGCTTCTTTCTTCTGTCTCTACCATCTCTCTCGGGGTGGGCTTCCTTCTAATTCTGAGGGTAGCCTGCTTTAGAACAAGGAAAGCCCAAAGGTAATACGCCCCCTTTTTTTTCTTTCAAAATTCTGCAATAGGAATAATTGCAAACTATCTTCCTGGTTCACTTCACCAACCTTCTTTCTGTGTGTCGACTCCATTAACAACTGTCGCCGGTCGCCCGCTAAGAGGCCCATCTTGAAGTCACGTTTCTCCATCTTTCATACAATTCACCTGGTTTGTTATATGCGTACACGTTCGTCGTGCAACAGTGAATCTCAATCCGCGAAATCACCTCAGCTAACCCTAACTCTAACGCTAACTCAAACACTAAACCCTAACCCTAACTCTAACGTTAACCCTAACCCTAACTCTAACGCTAACCCTAAACCCTAACACTAAACCCGAACCCTAACTCTAACGCTAACCCTAAACCCTAACTCTAACTCTAATCCTAAACCGTAACTCTAATGCTAACCCTAAACCCTAACACTAACCCTAACTCTAACTCTCTAACCCTAACACTAAACCCGAACCCTAACACTAACCCTAGCTCTAACTCTAACTCTAACCCTAACACTAAACCCGAACCCTAACTCTAACGCTAACCCTAAACCCTAACTCTAACTCTAATCCTAAACCGTAACTCTAATGCTAACCTTAAACCCTAACTCTAACCATAACCGTAACTCTAACTCCAACTCTAACTCTAACCCAATTACCACTCTCTGCCAAACACATGTTTCAACTCTGGTAACCTTTTGAACTTCTCAGTTGCGCTACCTCTCTTTGGGTAAAAATTAGATTTCCACAGCACTAATTGGATATATTAAATATTGGATCGCTTTAATAATTTTTATTTTACCATTCTTCACAAGATAAATATGAGGCATCACTTTTGAAGCCTTCCTCCCAGTGAAATGTTCACGGCACCGTACAGTTTCCCGGATAATATAAGGATACAATAGGTTTTCATGAGGAGACCTAAAAGAACTTGTGGTACTATTCACTGTAGGCAACTTGGACAAACTACCGCATTCTGAATACTGTCATACATACGGGTTCCTATGTTAATGAGACGACTCAAATAAAAATTATTATTTATTTTTTTTTACAATTGAATTATTCCAAACAATTTAATGCATTTTATTAGGCTGTTACAAAGGTTTTTTCGGGTTTTTTTTACTGCAACAATGAGACTTCAAATCGTTGGTGAACGTGAAGTTTATTAATCAGAGTAAGTTCCATTACAATCAGTACACTTCTGCCAACGAGTTACAAGAGCATTTATACCATTTTGAGAAAAAATCTGGATTTCTGGAGTCGATAAACTGTTGGAAGGCAGTTTCAATTGCTGCTTGGCTTGGTTGGAGAAGGATTTCACATGGAGGAAGCTGTCGGGATGTTTGAAAAGGTGGTAGTCTGTTGGAGAAAGGTCTGGTGAATGGGCTGGGTGAGGGGGAACTTCGTACCCCAACGTGTTCAGTTTCTGAGGAGTCCCTTTTGCAACACGAGGACGAGCATTGTCCTGGAGCAGGATTGGGCCATTTCGATTCACCGATGCCGGCTGTCGTTTGGAGAGTTTCTGATGAACAGCTTTTAATTCACGGCAGTGCCTTTCAGCTGTGATGGTTTCTCCAGGTTGAAAGAAGTTATAGTGGATGACACCAGTTGCAGTCCACCAGACAGTGACCACGACTTTCTTTGGGTGGATGCTGGATTTTGGAGTGTGGTTAGACGCCTTGTCTCTGGCTGATTGCTTGCGATTGTCGTAAAGGATCCGTTTTTCATCACAAGTAATGATTTGGTCAAGAAATGGGTTGTTTTTGTTTCTTTTCACAAGCGAAGAGCAGATCTCCAATCAATGATTTTGTTGTTGTTCATCCAGCTCGTGAGCCACCAACCTGTCAAGCCTTCTCACCCCGCCGATTGCGTCAAGATGCCGGGAAACAGTTGCAGTGCTTACGTCGAGCTCTCCAGCAATTTCTCGCACTGTTTTTCTTTGATCGGCTTCATTTGAGGCCTTCAGACGGTCGTCATCACAGCTGGAAGGACGTCCGCTATGTTCCTCCTCTTCGAGGCTCACATCTCCAGATCGAAACTTTTCAAACCATCATTGTACCGTGCTCTCGTTCGCTGTGTCCTCGCCCCTTGCTCAGTTAATGTTACGAGTTGCCTCCCTCACTTTTTGGCCCGGTTTGAACTCGTGAAGCAAATGGCAAGGAAAATGTTTCTTTCCCTAATTCACCCAGAAACAAATATCCATTTTATGATTTTTCTAAAATGGTAGGTTTTTCATAATGTACGCCAAACCACACGCTACGAAACGATATATAACTTATCTACATACACCTTCACAAGCAGGCAAAAGGTGAACCCCAAGTTAACGTAATACGAAAACCGACATTGTAACGGGCTGGTAATTCTGTTTACTAATGCCATCCGTTAGAAGAAAATTAATCTCTTATTTATTTCTAACACCTGTCTTTAATAATCTAAAGAAAAAGCAGCAGCATATTCGTATAGTATTTACATGACATCAAGCATGAAAGAGAGTGCCACGTAAACGGATATATTGGTTCTTCATTACACTTATTAAAGATGAAGTAAAGGCCTTTATTTTTCTGGTTCAGCGCTGGAACCATCAGATAGTTAATTAAAAAAAAATAAATAAATAAAAAATAAAAACCCGACCCAACTTGGCGAGCGATTCGGGCCGAAATTTAAAGCTGATATCCTTTTCCGCCGCCAGAAAGATTCGAGAAGAAACCATGAATTATTTATCCGCCGTCGGCGGGAAGTTTCGGGATAAGGAATTATCGCTCTATCTCCAGACGGGGCGTGTAAATTGAATTATCGGCGGAAATTTTTTTAATTTGTAACAGCGGTGGGTGGGGGGGGGGGGAGGAAAGTTTATTCCTTCACCACCGGGACTTGAGTAAGTATTGATGGCCTCCCTTTATAGGAGCTCGGCATCGTTGCGTTTCAAAACTCCACAGGTGGCGCGCGCGCGCGACACGGTGAACACGACAACACCTTGCTGGGCTATGAACTACACGTTCGTCTTGGCAGGCGGATCGGGCCGTACGCTCCCGAAGCTTTTGGGTGCAAAAGAATATAATAAATAAATCGCTTAGAAAATGGACGCTGCTGCACTGACGCTAATCGATTACTGGACGAGGTCGTCTCTACTTTCGATTTAATCAGAGACGTCGCATAGATGTCGGGTGTTCTTTTGGACGGGTGACGAGGTGTGGGAAACACCGTGACAAGAGGACGGAGTCGTCGCTCTTTGAGCTTTGGGAAAATAATGGTTCTCGTGGAGAAGCGAATATCTTAAGGACAACAACTGACAGGATACACCGGAGAACCACCCCCGGGCAACCGAAGAAGGAAATATCAAGTAAAGTTTGTTCATCGTTTTTTTTCTATGGCAGTCATCAAAGATGGAGTAATGATGATTTTTTTTTTTTTTTTTTTTGGTGTGTCAAACTCGGGTAATGCTGTTCCGCGTGGGGGCGCGGCGATCGTGATCGTCTGCTCAACTTGACTCGCTTCAGTGCCAGCTCATAGGAAACTTCAGTGTCTCGTAGGAATGTGATTTCAGGATACACGAGTTCTCTCCCTTGGACATCAGTTCTTGAGCGATGCTACAGATTAAGACCAAGTAAAAAAAAAAAAAAAAATTAATAATATAATAATAATAATAATAATAATAATAATAATAATAATATAATAATAATAATAATAATAAAATAATAATAATAATAATAATAATAATAATAATAATAATAATAATAATAACTGGACGGTTGTATCCTTTTGTAAGTTGAAACAGTTTGAAAATGCCGCCATTAGAAAATTTAAAAAATAGCATGGAGGTAACTGAGGAAGCAGAAAGAAGTCACTGTAGTAAATTAAATTCGGAGTAAACGTGTAAAGAGAAGCCTAAATGCATACGTAGCCATAGAAGTAAAGTGCTCTGAGTAGATCAATTTGTGCTTTAACCGGAAACAGTTATCTTCATTATTATTTCAAGAGCGAATAACATCCTCATCTCTTGCGGCTAAGACTCCTGCTGATTTCTAATGAACATTAAAAGCAGGTAGGTAAAGTGGATATGCACCATTTCGAGTTCAACAGTTATACCTAATCTGTTTTATAGCTGATTTATGCTCTATTGATTATGGATATTTTGTACTGTCAAATCTATGACATGACCTAACGCTAGGGGGAGGGGTTGTTGTTTTAGGTAAATAAACAAAGAGCAGATAACATAATCCAAGCTTGCTGCAAAGATCTCTCTATTGGACTGCGATAGATCAATATCTGTTCGGAAAACGTCTTGATGCGAAACTCAGTAATAGAATGAGATCGGTTATTAAAAGCCTAAAGGGATAAGATAGAAAGTCCGAAGGTTTCCCCCGCAGGTAGTAATGGCATATCTGCAGATTCAAGACTGAAAACAGCTGTGTGGAGCCCGAAGACACGGTCTCTTAAACTTTGGCCATTTGCAGGTTAATTGGCCTTGAAGTAATTCGATTTTTAGCGATCTCTTCTCCCAGAAAAAAAAAAATTTAATGGGAAATGTGTAATCGGAAACATCAAACGGTGGGGGGGGAGAGAAAAAAGAAGTAAAAGCAAAAACAGGGAGCGGGGAATGGTGTCTGTGGAGTAATCCGCTTATTAAAGTAGTCCGTAAAATGATGTTTCAACACTACGCATTTATGCAAGAGATTGGAAGGAAACGTTGATCCAAAGCTGTTTTCCCCCTGATCCACATTTCCTTCCCAGAACTCTCACTGGTTGCTACCTTATAGGGGGGCGGACCCTTTAGCTGCGTGCGACGGAAGCCCGGAGTTATTCTGAAATTGAAGAAAGAGTTCATACAGTTGCAAATCGATGGGAACCACATCCGAAGACAAGAAATCGTGAGTGAATTATTGTTATTATATATTATTTTTTTAAAATTTGAATAAATGTTTCAACCTGACAAAAAATTATAGTGCGAACTGGATGTTTCAGCCATCTTACGTCTCTGTCCTTCAACTTTGTAATAGCTATCTTGCGTCTTTGTCCTTCAACTTTGTAACAGCCATCTTGCGTCTTTGTCCTTCAACTTTGTAACAGCCATCTTGCGTCTCTGTCCTTCAACTTTGTAACAGCCATCTTGCGTCTCTGTCCTTCAACTTTCTAACAGCCATCTTGCGTCTCTGCCCTTCAACTTTGTAACAGCCATCTTGCGTCTCTATCCTTCAACTTTGTAACAGCCATCTTGCGTCTCTGCCCTTCAACTTTCTAACAGCCATCTTGCGTCTTTGTCCTTCAACTTTGTAACAGCCATCTTGCGTCTCTGCCCTTCAACTTTGTAACAGCCATCTTGCGTCTCTGTCCTTCAACTTTGTAACAGCCATCTTGCGTCTCTGCCCTTCAACTTTGAAACAGCCATCTTGCGTCTCTGCCCTTCAACTTTGTAACAGCCATCTTGCGTCTCTGCCCTTCAACTTTGAAACAGCCATCTTGCGTCTCTGTCCTTCAACTTTGTAACAGCCATCTTGCGTCTCTGCCCTTCAACTTTGAAACAGCCATCTTGCGTCTCTGCCCTTCAACTTTGTAACAGCCATCTTGCGTCTCTGTCCTTCAACTTTGTAACAGCCATCTTGCGTCTCTGCCCTTCAACTTTGAAACAGCCATCTTGCGTCTCTGTCCTTCAACTTTGAAACAGCCATCTTGCGTCTCTGTCCTTCAACTTTGTAATAGCTACTTGCGTCTTTGTCCTTCAACTTTGTAACAGCCATCTTGCGTCTTTGTCCTTCAACTTTGTAACAGCCATCTTGCATCATTGTCCTTCAACTTTGTAACAGCCATCTTGCGTCTCTGTCCTTCAACTTTGTAACAGCCATCTTGCGTCTCTGCCCTTCAACTTTGTAACAGCCATCTTGCGTCTCTGCCCTTCAACTTTGAAACAGCCATCTTGCGTCTCTGTCCTTCAACTTTGTAACAGCCATCTTGCGTCTATGCCCTTCAACTTTGTAACAGCCATCTTGCGTCTCTGTCCTTCAACTTTGTAACAGCCATCTTGCGTCTTTGTCCTTCAACTTTGTAACAGCCATCTTGCGTCTATGCCCTTCAACTTTGTAACAGCCATCTTGCGTCTCTGCCCTTCAACTTTGAAACAGCCATCTTGCGTCTTTGTCCTTCAACTTTGTAACAGCCATCTTGCGTCTCTGCCCTTCAACTTTGTAATTTCTAAATCATCTACGGAAAGGAAATTATTTAAATAATTCAAATCGGACAAAACGTTTTCTACCCTAAAATATAAATTAATTCACTAAACAAAATAAAAGATTTTTTTAAAAAAACAAAAAAAAACAAGACATTTTTATGGTTCAGTATATCAGCCAGCACAAGAGAAGTTAACCCTTCTTCTTTAAATAGTCTTTACATTTTGCTACGTTTTATTCATAAAACTTCGTAATATTTATTCAGCTAACCCTAACAATTCAAAATTGAAAAGGGAAGGGAATAAACAAAGAAGGGATAAAATATGTAGCCACATCCGAACATTCTGGATCATATCATTTCCTCCGTTCCTGTTTTTACGTCCCTCCGAAAGACAAATTCGTAGCCCCGCAGCAAGTCACGCGGAGATGTTTAGCAAACTGATTGATTTCGCGCGGGAAAACATTGGCAATATAAATGTCGGGGTAATTTAAACCAGTCGATTTAATTACAACATAAACCACGACATTTGTTTCTGGACCGCCACCGTTTTCCAGCGGAACCGTGCGTTGGTTTACTGCTGCACGAGGCGTGATTTACGCGAAGTCTCGCCACCGCTGCTGGGGTATGGACTCTGAGGTGTCTGGAGCGAAATATTTAGTCTTTTGCTCGGCTTATTCGACAATTTACCGTCATTAACCGTTGCTTCAAATTTATTATCATAAATAGTGTAAGTCAATAAGCTATATCAGATAAATAAATACAAGGGAAATATGATTTTGTAACAGCTATATGGAATTTATCCTAAAAGTAGTAGTGGATTCATGGTTGAGCCTCTTTATCCGGACTTTTAAGGTTTCCAATGCGTTCCGATAGAGCGTGGCTAACCATGATCGATGTATTCATCTCCGACCCCCCCCCACGATGCAAAGTCCCATAGGTGATATTTCTTCCACGAGGTCGCTCAAGAGTTATCGGTAATGCCGACGAAGGTAGCACGTACGAGCCGCCTTCCTGAAAAAGCGCATACAGTTCTTTAGTTGGAATAGCAAAGTAAAGAGAACTGTCGTAAAACGATTTGGTCACTCGCTTACATCTCAAACTTGCGGAACTACTTCGTTCAACGTTCTGCTTTACGTCACGCCGATACGTCGACGTACTTCTTTTTGGCTGTCGTAAAATCTTCCGATCACACATACATCATCGGCACCTCCATATAATGCGTCTGACGCTTTTCCACGCCTCGAAATACCATTTACATTTATTGGTGTGAATAACTATAGTCAGAGAGAAGATTTTAAAAAGAAAGAATATCGGCCTAACTTGGCAAGAGAAACCTTTATCGTGAGTAAACGTTTAACGACACCCCTGCATATTTTGTATAAAATTGAACAAGTATCGATGAAGAGGCCCTCAAAGACCCACCACTACCTCAACAACCCTCTCTCTCTCTCCTTTAATAATACGTGGGAAAAGACAATTGGCAGTAAAGCATCAAGATTTCAAATATTAAATTTTAAAAATTAATAAAACGATACACTTAAAGATATTCGCTGTTTACGTCGGATTCGTTAAATTTTAAAAGCTCAGACCTGTGTAGGCTTTTTGAAAGAAAGTAACCATTTGTTCTCGGATTGTGATTGTATCTAATTTTTATTGGCGACTACAATCTTTGGCTGAGGGCGACTTTCCGTAGAATTTCAAATAGCTTTCACAGTTACATTACAGACTGATTAATGATCATTATTCTTTAGAAAAAAACAACTGTTAATCTCCATAAAAATTATTTATGTAGCTGGATATCATACCGATATTTAATCCCAGAGACAGTCATCAGCTGTTTCTCATAGATCCATTCATCTCGTCCGCTCTCCACTTGACTTTTCTTCGGACGGCTATAGTTAATCTATCACTTCCTGGGCATTAACTGGTTTATCCTATGTCTGGTTTTGTTTATCTTTCTTAAATAACCATCAACTCAAGCCGCTTAACAGATTCTGCAGATATCTACATTCATATTCCGGGTAATAGCCAAACCGTTTCCAAGACGTTTGTACTGTATTCCAATATCGAAAACCGGATGTGACGTAAATCTACCACCTTCACCACCGAAACAGGGCTAAGACATAAATCTTATATTACTCGTGAGCTACAGAAATTCTTTGATGTTTTTTTGATAATAATAATTCTTAAATATTTCTGAAACTAAACTTTTCAATCAGTATCGCCCACATGCACCAGAAACAATAAATAATTAATAACTATTTTACTAGCTACCAAGATTGTCTTCCTACTCACTATTTAAGTAGTGAATTCATTTTGGCACTAATTAAGTTAAACTAATTACGTTTTTAAAATGATGTAAAGCGCATGCGTCACAGGGCATTTCCTAAGGAACCAAGACCTTGAGACTGCGAGATTGTTGAATCGCATTGGACAACCAGTAAAATCAGTTTACAACCGAGGCTATGAGGTCCACATGTTATTTTTCGTGTATTAATGGTTATAAATCCTCTCTGTTTCTTATCTGAATAACTTTGGGCCTTTTTTCAGATGTTAAACTCTATTTTGTACTTGAACGAACCCCCAGTTTTTTCTTCTTTCTTGTTATCAAGTTTAGCACAGATTTCAGCAAAATTTTCAAATTCCTTTATGGTCGATGTATGAGTTAGCTCCCTTTTTTCGTACCCTGTTAGACATTCGCTAAATAAATCGGAGAAAAACAAACGAATTTTGTTTCATTATTTTTTGGCTTATTTATTTATTTATCTTTTTTTTTTCTTTGCACAAGAATGGTAGGGAACGAGACATACTGAGAGAGAGAGAGAGAGAGAGAGAGAGAGAGAGAGAGAGAGAGAGAGAGAGAGAAGAGAGAGAGAGATGATGTCAAGTACAGAGAGGAGAGGGAGAGAGAGAGAGAGAGAGAGAGAGTCAGTAACAGAGAGAGAGAGAGAGAGAGAGAGAGAGATGTCGAGAGAGAGAGAGAGAGAGAGAGAGAGAGAGAGAGAGAGAGAGCTCTCTCTTTCTCGATCCTCCTTCGTGCAGAGACTCGAGATATGCCATCAGTACAGAGATAAAGACGTCACTCTTCAAAGAGAGATACGTCAGTACAGAGAGAGATAAGAATTTCACTGCAAAGAAGAGATGACGTCAGACAGAGAGATGACGTCATTACAGAGAGAGAGACGACGTCAGTGCAGAGAGAGATATGACGTCAGTACAGAGAGATATGACGTCACTGCAGAGAGAGAGAGAGAGAGAGAGAGAGAGAGAGAGAGAGAGAGAGAGAGAGAGGAGTTTGACAGCAGCTTGTTTTAGAATGGCAGAACTAAGTTATTAAACGGATCGAGTTGTCCAATTTATCTGCTGACCGTAATTTCGTTGTTTTCGATCCGGGCAGTGAAAGCTGGCGCTTTTGTTGTCGTTAACAGAGTAAACGATGTCTATCAAATTAGAAGACGGTGCGAAAAGGGAAACAAAACTTGCAGACGCATCGGTGTTCTTTCCGCAGTCACGTAACCTTAAATGTACACGAAAAAACAACAAAGGAGGTTGACATATTCTAATTTTATTTATTCGAGAGTTTACTTCCCTCCCCATACGCTTCGACGTCTCCCTGGTCGTGCGTGGGGTCTACTCTTACAATGGGGCTAAAGCGTACGGGGAACATGGTTATCTCCCCTTTAAATGTTTTATTGCAGCCGGTGAACCAAGACAGACGAGACACTAACTGAGGCCGCTGTTATAGTCCTAGGTAAGGCTTCAACATGTTGTCTTGTGGGAAAAACGCACTTCTCTCGTAAGTCTAGTAGCTGCCTGACATTCGTTGGACCTTCCCCCCTGATTTTTCGATCTACTCGAGATTAAATATGGAGACCGAACCGTGGTTTTAACACACACACGTCCTGCTTATTCTTTCTAGCAGGAATTTGTGTATTGAGTCTTGTCTGCGCTTCCGATTCTAGCCTCGCTTCAGCAAGAATCCATCACCCACCCACACCCACCCAGTGAATGCACGTGACGTTGCAGAACGATGATGCGTCTCTTTCCTGAAAAGAAAAGCCCGAGATTCTTTGTCGAGTCGTCAGCGGCCATTTCCACCAGCCTGCTCAACCTTCAGGCCGACCCGATCCTCGGTCTTTCTCCTAGCCCGCTCTCGTCCGACCGCAATCCATCACACCCGACGGCTCTAAGATGTACTAGTCAATTGACTATTTGTCATGAGATGGTTTTGGTCTGTAGACTTTCGAACCAGAAACCTGGGTCCCACCTCGGTTCTTCAAGTGCATGGCTGAGCCAATTGATTTCATCTTAGCCCCAGCTTCATATAGAGATATAGAGCGAGCTGTCTGTCTTTAGGTGCCACACTCACCCGCCAAACAGGGCACCTGCAGTCATCGATAATCAGATCCATTAAGTTTTCTACAAAACATAGAGGTATTAAAATTAGTAGTAATGAACGATATTGGATAAATACGAACAAATCTTGCTTTTGATATGAACCCTGATTATGCAACTGAAAACCAACCTTTTTTTTGTTCTGTTTCCTTGCTGAGATAGTAGGTTTTCTGGAACAGAATACTGAAAAGGCCGATAACAGGGTTTTTGCACAACTATCTTTTAATTTCGAATGCAAGTATCTATAATATACTTTAGTAAGAACTGATGTCTGAAACCATGTCCAGTACTAGCGATGGCAGATATTTCGCATGCATGATATTACACTACCAAGCTAACCCTAGCTCGGTTTCGTCTACTGCTATAGTTAACGACTATCGATTGACGGTTACAATCGATTATCGAGACGCGATAACGATATCAACGCCTACCGGAGTTTCAGGGAGCAGAGCGAATCTTGCTCTTCTTAGAGTCTCTTTCCACTAACCATACAATACTAGTCTGATAAAGCATCGTTACATAACTTCATTAGCATTTCTTTCTTCCTGTTTTTTTTTCTTTGGAATCCGTCAAAATCAAATTTGTGATCCTCTTACTGTCGGCTTTACAATAGGAAAAAAACAACAACAAACAAATGCTAATTTACGCCTGAAGTTTACTGTCAAATCGCAGGTCTGCAGCAGTCTGTGGAGCCCGTTTAGAGACATCTTACTGTCGTTAAGCTTCACTTGGCCTAAGGATAATTATCTCAGTGGAAATAATTCCAAACCGAACAACTATAAACAACTGAAATGAAATAAAAGATGGAGTCATAAAATGGCGTAGCTTTGAGGAATCTGCAGGGTTTTGCAATTTTCCAGATGTCTGAGAGAGTTTCAGTAAAGGCGAGTGGAATGGCTCGGCACTTTTCATTGGGGTAGTACAGCTCAATTCTTTCTAATAGAACGCATTAACCAGTTCCGCCTAAAGCGGCCTACCAGAAACTGTCTTAAACTAAAGCGAGAGTAAACCGGAGTACGCGGAAGAAGCTCACAGAAGCGAGATGAAAAAAAAAATGGCGGAAACGTTCTCCTAACCCCAAAAGAAACCGTTGGCTATCAGCGGATCGGCGGTACAGGTCCTATGCGACTCGAATCTCCATCAACCGCAGTGCTACGTTTTAAACTAGACAAAAAAACAAACACTTTAATGCACGAGTAAATGCAATGTAAATGCCATATTTATCAGCAAGTGCCAATCAAACGAACAAGGAAAACATAGCAAGCAACTTTAAAGAAATAAACAGAGAGATGGGTGTAGTTTTTATTTTTTTAAAAAAAAATTTTTTTAGGCTAAGGAAAAGTTGCATTTTGAATAGTATGTTTATATGATAACTTTATGACGGAAGAACGACAACTCTTATTGTAGTGCAATAAAATGCGTATGGGAGCTGGATGTCTTTTTGTAATTTAGTGGAAAAACAGAATGTCGAAGTTTAAATATTTTCAAAGCAGATAATTAGGAACAGGAATAAGATGAAATATACTATATTTTAGTAGTTTATAATTAAGACTAAAAAAAACATCGTTACTATTTTTATGAAACAGAAAGCACTTGTATTCTTTTATGGCGATTCATTTCCTAGCTATTCGAGGTTTGGGGAGGGGGAGACAACAAAGCAAACAAATTGACAGTGAACGAGTAAACTGCGCCATTCGTTTAAAGATCAAAAGCTTATTTGGTGTTCGGTTAATTAGGGCTTCCCGCGACGTGTCAACTAAGTATACTGGACCCTTTACATTATCGGCAGATGAAAACAGCAGACAAGATGCCCGTAACACATCCGGTGGAGAGATCGCAAAAGAGGAACGTTTACTCATTTATTTCCCTTGACGCGAAATATACTTTCTGGAAGCGGAGACCCACCCGGCCCATTCGGAATCCTTCCCTGTTATCTCAGCACTGAACTAAACTGACAAGAAACGGAAACATTAAGGCGCCCCGACTCACGGAGATCACAGAATGGGCAAATACCCAGGCTTCGGAGAAACTACGATCCGCTTTCCAACCCTGTAGATAGTTCAACTCCATATTTTCGTTAAAATTCCCTCCCCCCCCTTAATTCAGCATTACTGTATTCCATTAACCTCTATCCTACGTCACACTTCAGCTCGGACCGGCGAGCACCCCCTACCGACCGAGCTCTCGTCGAATCGCTTCGCCGCTAAACTAATCAGCGCCGCCAGGAGAGCCACGGGTTCTGTTCTCCAACCTCGGAGGGCTTTGTCTCGCGAAATAAGCTTTCAATGGGGTCTCAGACAGCGCAGGGATCACAAACCAATTCTACCCTTTCCAACAAATCCTCTAACGGCCAATTTCCTGGTGTCTGGTCAACAGTAATTATCTGCCTTTTCGTTTTCTATGAAACTGTTTCATTAAGTTCTGGCTTATCTCCTCTTAATAATAAAAAAAAAGAGGACAAACACGTCTGGGCCGGATGTGCGCACCTTAGTTGTATTCCACATATTTAGCTCTCATCGGACTCGTCATGGATGAGTGGTATTAGCTGAAAGCATCCTGCTTGGTCATCAGACGTCTGCTTTCCGTCCCTTTTGATTTACGGAATTTTCTTTTCCAATCTCTCCCCCTTTTAATGCGAACTCACGATACTCGTTGTTAATTATGTTTGGCCATTTTGTGGTTATATACGAGATATCATGTCGTAAAAGATTCCATTTCTATCAAACTCAGTTCAAGCCAACGATCGAACCGGACATTGCCGATTACATATTATGTATCTATAACAAGTTTGAGCTCTGTAATGTACTTATTCTTCTACCGTCAGCGCATAAGACATCTACCAGAGAAAACTCCTGATTTTACCTTCCGGAACAGGATACGGAAATTGGTCGCACGCCTGACCCTGAAAATCCCTATTCGGTCTTTCAAGTTGTTTTTTTTTTTTTAGATGTGGAAGGAAATAAGATTATTCAGACTGGAGGAGGAAGAGGAGGAGAAGAAACCAGAAACCATCTATACCGAGCTGGTCTCAGCCTCAGCAGTCTAGTATACTAACCACCTGTCTCACGCTGCCCAAATGCACTTCTTACGAGGGAAAAAGTAGGTCGCCAAAATCTTTATAACCGTTGTTATGTTGCATTGTGGGAAGTATTGCTTAGTCCTATTTCTGATGAATGGAATTGTTTATTTGATTCCACACCAAAAACTGCTGTAATCAGTTAAAATATCTTTTCCTTTCTCAAAATAATCGAAAAGCGAAGAGTCGGGATGCAACTTGAATATATACATAAGGCCGTGTAAATATTATTCCGCTCGGGCAGCTGGAAAATCGCGAATAATCAGGCCGGACTGAGTATGTCGGTTTATCCGAACAGATAGGGAAGGGGAAAAAAGAAGATACAGGTGTAAATGATAAGGCTGTTTGTAGAGAATCTTACAGGTAATCAGCTATTTTCCAATGATAAAAGAATTACTATTGTTATCATGTATGAACTATTATCTGAGGCGTATGTAAACTTTCGTTTATTTCGTGTGACTAAAAAATGAAAACCACAAAATTTATCAAGGAAAATATTAATAAAGCCATGGAAATTTGAATGTTTGGTAAGTAATTTTTATCTATATTTTATCAGGTGAATGCTAAAGGAAAGACTGTCTACGTGGTTTCAGCGTCCATTACTTCTATTTATGGTTAGGTTTTAATGCCAAAACTACCGATGTTAAATTATCAAATGCATATGAGAAATAATGTATTAAATGTATTTCCATATTTATGGTTCGGAGGTTTATCTTGTGTATGTGTGAGCTCCAGAAGTGAAACTAGAAAAAGTTATCAGGTCGGAGCCTGTGCGAGCGTCACGTGCGTAATTATGACGCACCCGGATGTTTCTATGGTTTCTCTGACAGGAGAGCTATGACTAAAATATAAACACCAATTACCCTTTCAACCATTAACTTCTCAGCCCGGTTTTCTATCGACATTAAGTAAAATACCACGCCGTTGTTTTTCAACTTAATAATTTGCTATCGGATTGAACTGTATCAGTTCCTCTCTAATTCTGATGCAACATCGTTTGAGTAAATGTTTTTGGATCCGCAAGGTAAATAAGCCGAGTTTGTACTTTCAGTATGGAAAACAGAAACAAAGCCGGCGATCTGCAAAAAAAAAATAGAAAATGGGAAGGCAACGCGTTTGATCAGGGTCGCCCTGAGTTCAGAACCTAAAGAAACAAATCGAACTTTTCTTCATGACTGTCGGACTCTCAAATTAGTTCAATAAGCGAAGATTATCGATCGGAATTCGGTGCTTTAAGTAGATTGCCGGCGAACACGTCTCCGATAAGAGATGGGAGCGATTGCTGGCAATAACTAGCAGAGAAAGAGTTGGGGATCAGTCGAAGCGGCGGCAGCGGATGTGTTATTCGTAATAACACAGGAGCTGGGGCCAATATCCCGCCAGCCGTTTGATTTAAATCGAAGCGCGAGGAGAGAAAACAGCTTCAATCTTCGTCGATTACTCGGGGAGGCTGATGGTAGAGTTTCGTGAGTTTTTACCGCCGAAATCGGGCCAAGGCTCCCTCTTCTTTATTTCTCCCCGCCTCCGCCTCTTCCTCGCAGTCGCACCTGCAAATCGAGGACTAATTAAAAGAAATTCCCCAGACATACGGCATTCAAATTATCAGCAGAACGAGTCTGCGGTTGGGGAAGTTGCTCGAGGCTTCCCTTACAATTAGATGCGGACAGTTGATGGGAGACCGGGGTGAGGGAGGAGGGGCGGAGACGCTGAGAAAAGCGGAAATTAAAGACCAGTGGGGATTAAGACCCCAAGAAAAGGAAAGAGTGTGATTTGCGGACAGGTAATAAAGGAAATAAAAACGGACTTTTGTGGTGGGTAACAAGAGCAAATATGCGTAATTTATTCATTTGATTTGCAAGGGTATACGCTCGAAGCCATTACTTATTAACATAGGGCGGCGATTGGTCAGCCGTGTCACAAAAAAAAAGGGGGAGCAAATATGTGATGTTGAGAAGACTAGCTGTGACATCATGACGTGACGCACGTGCTCAAGAGACTGCTATCTTAAGGGGATCCTAGCCTCGGCAACGCTGCACTGGTCCCTTCGCGTTGTTTTTTTTTTTTGGGGGGGGGTATTTTCTTCCGTCCCCTAACTAAAGTAGTTTTTCGTCGCTCTACTCCTTCAAGGGACCTCGAGATGGTCACGTTGCGGGAAACCTACAACGGGAATGTCACGTGGTCGTCGCACACTTACAAAATCGCCCGTGGCCGCAGCCAAAACGTTTTGCGTCGCCCCTTAAAATGTTCTACTTTGATTCATGAACTCGAATTAGACCCCCCGCTAAATTTGCATAATAATGTCCCTTTAACGCGTCGAAGAGCACCCCGCTTCTTTGTATCTATCCGCGTACTTAAAGTGGGGGGAAAAGATAGGACCAAAGCTGTGAGATGTGACAAGTTGAGATTTAAGACACAACTGGGGAAGACCGGGGCTACATGTAACACTTTTCATACAAATCTATTATATTCGGGAACTACGTACAGGGAAATTAGGGTTCATCAAATATTTTAAACTGCTAGAACAAGGAACCAATCGCATGTAGTCATTATGGTGAAATAATATATACAACTTCAGCAAAATTCAAAATATTTCCTTTTGTCAGGGTTAAAATGTACCCCAGATTGTGGGGGGCGGGGAGAGGGGTTAGGGTTAGCTGCATCATACATCGGGACAGGTAGTAACATCAGAATTGCAACAACAAAAAAGAACTTTAACCAAGTAAAATGCCAACATTTCTCCTGGAACTCACCAAGAATCTGGAGCTTTGTTGTTGCATCTTTCGCCTAACTCAAAAGCCGATATCCTAAGTTTTTTAGGGAATAATCCGAAGAAAATCTTTGTCATTTTTTTTTTTGTATGGTTTTCTATTTCATTTTGTTGCTAATTTCTGAACACTTTCTTATTTTTAGCATAACGATCTCGAAGTTTCCGTCTGGTAGCCGATCTTGTCTTTTTACGTATCCGCTTAATGGCAAATACCATAATCACTTGCGACGGAAGTAACCGGCTATTTGATGCTACTTCCTGTGCAGCTCGCATCTTAATATATCACGGGGTGTCTTTCCTCTATGTGGTTTACTGATGTACGCACGAGGCATTAGCATGTAGATGGGTAAAAGTCTAAAGCTAACGCGGAGACGTTGATATGACGTGTTCGGAGAACAGCGAGAAAAACTCTATTGGAGAACTCGGCAAGGGGGAGAAAATAGTGTCTGGGCGCTATGAAAACGGTGTAGCTGAATTATTAGAAAAACTAATACCGCACCTTACACTTATTTAGGGGATACTGCCAGTGTTACGACCTAACCCTGTTAACTTCCAGTTCCGGAGTCCCCTGCATTCTGCTACATGTCTGGGATGATACAAAACTTTGGACCTGGCGGCACATCGAGAGTTAATTAAACTAAATAGAATAAAATCAATTAAAGCAGACGAAACGTTGTGTTTACGGATAAAGAATTTTTTTTTTCTAATTACGTTAGTACAATTATAAATTGTTACGAGATACAGAGAGAATTGATCCAAGTGATCCATTGGATTCTAAAAAAATCGTAATCGAAAAAAGATATTACGTTTTCATGTACTATACATTTTTCCTCGATTTATCGTGTCAACTCTGGTAACGACCAGTCAATCCTACGTCACGGGAACACCTCGTCATCACGACATTTCTACCAGTCACGTGTCGGACAATTTTTCACATCCGGTTCCGGTTTGCGCTGACCGGTTAAATGGCTGTAACTTACTGCGTTCCGCTGAACTATCGCTAAAATTGTTATTTCATTTAATCACGGAACATGAAGGTTACTTAATAAGTCACCAGTTTCTAAAAGAAGAGAAAGTAAATGCCCGGCTGGAACAGAATCGTTCGCTTAATGAAAATCTAACAGGTTTACAATAGGGGACTCTCTCGTACGTCGGAGTAATACAGTAAAACGCACGTGACTGGATCTGGGATATTTTCTCCCGCTGGCTAGATAAAGTGTTTTTTTTTTAATTTGTTTTTTTTTTTTATCTCGTTGATAGGGGTGGGGAACCCAGCGGAAGATGATCTCGCTGACTGGACTTGGGGGTGGGGAGGAGGAGGAGGAGGAGGGCACCGGATTAGAATCTGTCCGATAAGGTCTTTCCGCTTCTGTCAGCAACAAGCATCCGGTAACGCCACTACGTTTGTTCTTTGAGAGACGACGAGTTTTTCTCATTCTACCTACCTCCTCGTTGTGCCCAACCGCCGATCTGAAGTAAAAGGAATTCTACTTCTTCCCTTTTTTCTTCTCTCCGCACCTGAAAAGTCTGCGGCATCTTTAAAGAACAGGAAGAGGTAGCTCCATTTAAGACGAAACACGGCGCCACTTGATAACGCCTCGCCTAATAAAATCCAGTTCAACTCTTCGGTTTGCGAAAGGAGTAAGTAATTGGCTTTCGCCATTTGGAAAACTGCTGCGTAAAACTGAATTCTGAAACAAGTTAGTCTCAGATAAAGTGAAAGACTTCAACACAGACAGCGCCTTATTTCAATACTCTTCTATACGGTTTGGATCTTTTGGTTGCACGCCACGTACATTTCACGTTATTCGCTAAGCCACAAAATCTACTCGAACCCTCGATAGCTGCATCAGAAGCTCAGTTAAGTTCTGAAAAACCAAGAAGTCTCAAGAGCTATTCAAGAATGTGCTCGGCTTGGATTTGGTATTAATCGTCGTGCAGTAAATCCAGCAGGTTCCTACGCTACCACTGCTTAAATGAATATCCTGTATACAATCAAGCTGAATTAATTCTGAGTACTTTTAAATCAAGGCACACTGGAGTGACAAAATCGCTTGTGGAAACGCGAAAGGGGAAGAATTTCCTGAACGTTGTAATATGGCCCGTCACGTGTTTCCAAATGATTAACTTTGAAGTTGACAAAATCAAATCACAACCTAGAATCTCTCTTGTCTGTAACCTCTATATATCCTGGATGCATCTACGCGCACAATTTAGGCAATCTCTTGTTAAATGTAAGGTAGTAGTATAAAAGGAACCTAATAGCCTTCTTTTGTGGTGGCTGTAACGCTTTGACGTCATATCCGGTAAATGACGTCTTCATATTGGAAGACAGAAACCATGTTACTGTGACAGGTAAAAAAACTCGTAAAGAAACTAATTAATCATCATAATGCATCAAATCTACTTCTTTCAGTCACTCGCAACAGAGTGATTTTCAAATATAGTATCAACTTTGAATTTTAAATCTATATTGAAACACCACTAAAATAGATTTTAAAAATCTAATCAGGTCTCAGTGAGAGAAAATACACGACCCTGCAATAATTTGATGGCTTTAAAAAATCGTGACAAGTAAGCCGGATCATTTAATTTTACATCCGTACCCTTAAATTCAAAATATTTCAGTTTATAAAAGTATGGAACAGCCATAATACGTTCTGAATACAGAATCTACTGCACCTAAACACAGACAGAGAAAAGAGTTTATTGAGAATACCAAAATATACTTTAATTGGTTTATCTTTAGTCTTCTCAGAATAAGAACACCTGCAAAGACGCCACATGCAAGTGAAAGTGTCGCGCCATCACAAATTATCCATTGGAACGTCATTAATATCGCTCTCGAAATAGTTTAGATGTAACGAGAAATAGTCAAAACACCTCTGACAGACAAAAAAAAAAAGATGGTTTTACTACAGCTACACTCAACTTCGTCAAAATAACATAATATTGATACCGATTCATGTTACTTTGAAGTTTGAATGCAAACATAATTTCAGCGAAAGTTCTTTTTTCTTCGAAATAACCCACGGCTTTATTCTTTCTCAATCTAAATTCAAAATTAGTATGCGACAGAGAAGATGTTTAGGTTTAATTATAACTTTCACAATTTATCTTTTTCAAAATTATTGCTTGGACTTTCCCTTTAAACGTATTGCTTTCTTCCAGTTCATTATTTATAGGAAATAAGTAGGTTACATTAAGTATAGCTGTAAGGTTTTTTTTTTTTTTTATTTAAAAAAAAAATGATTTCTGGAAGGAATATTCACTAATTTACAAATACCGGAAAAGAACTCTTTGATCTGGAGGTGTGAAAATGGGGATTACTTAAAAGAGAGAGAGAGAGAGCTGTCATGTGGACTTCCGTTTTCTTTTCTTTTTCTCGATTTATAGATTTTCCTTTATGGAAACATATATAGTTTTATTGCTTCACCTTAAAAGCAGTTTGAAAATATTCTTTTTTTTTTTAAAAGAAAAGTATTTATCTCCGAAAAAAAAAAACAAGAACATTTTTTTGTTGCGAAAACCTAATAACAAGCTTGAACTTCTGACCTTGACCGGCGAAGTTAATGGCGGAGTGTCAAACGGCTTGCTCCCTGCGAACTTAAAAAAAGACAACAACATTTTGGGGGGGGGGACAGAACTGATGGAATAAAGAAAATTACTTTTATCAAAAGCACTGATACGGATTTATTGTAAAACTTTTCCCTTAACGGTATGCGCCCCTTCGAAGAGCGACGCGCTGATGTACATGTAACTGATCATTTCATTGGTTGATGCACAACTATGGACGCCGTTGTGTATCTGGAGATTTCCAGAGAATCTACTTGCACACGAGAATATGATCAACAAAGCTGTGCCTTAAAGCTCGACGTGAGAGAGACCTCCCGGGTCCTTGGGTGGACCGACCGGGCCGTTTGTCGGCTCGACGAACGTCTCTCAGTAACGAAGAGGACTCGACAGAGAGCAGGCCACTTGTCTTTACGGGATGCAATGCCATTGGCAGAGCCTCGTTCGGAAGTCCAACTCGCTCAACACATCTACAGAAACCACTGACTGCAGAATCGGTCTCGTTTTAAATGTTGAAACAAAGAAGAAAAAAAGATGTATGTCACGTCTGAGGCTCTCTCTCTCGATCTCTCTCTCTCCTCTCCTCTCTAGAGTCTCTCGAACTCTCTCTCGAGCTAGAGCTCTAAATCTCTCTCTCATCGATCCATCTCGCTCTCTCGATCTCCTCTCTCTCTCTCTCTGCTCCGAGCTCTCTCGATCCATCTCTCTAGAGCCATCTATCTCTCTTATTTCTCACCATCTCTCTCTCTCCATCATCTCTCTCTCTCTCTCTCTCTCTCCACTCTTCTCTCTCTCCCCATCTCTCTATCTTTCTCTCATCTCTCTCTCTATCTCTCCCCATCTCTCTCTCTCTCTCTCTCTCTCTCTCTCTCTCTCTCTCTCAGAACAAGAATTTAGATTTTGAAAATTTAAAGATTAAAGAGATATCGATACCCATACATCTGATCTGTAATACAATGGCTGGGATCCAATACATAATGGTTCTGACGAATGTCTCAAATTCGAGTTGGGTTCAACTGTTTCGCCAGGACTTCTGTTTACGTATATATTCTCTTCCAGATTTCACCTACCCAGGTTCTATTTGCACCTCAGCTTAGAAGCATTAGCCCACGGCTCAAAGTGAGCTGAGCGATACACATCTGAAGAGAAGTGCGGTGCTCATGTAGTATAGAAGGAGTCCACCTACAAGGATGGGATACCGATTTCGAACGTTTCGTATTTCGTCCGATGGTTCCGCTTTAACGGTTAGTTTTCAAAAAAAATCTAAGTAGGAACTCTTTAAAAAAAAAAAAAAAACAGAAAACGTCCGTTATTAATTCTCTTCTACGAACACTAGAAAGTAAACGAATGTAAATATGACTCAGAGGGAGCATTACCGAAGAGAACTCCCAACGGCAGCTCCGACGTTCACCGTAATACTTCAGGCACTGAGGTGTAGCGTGCAGAGCTCTAAATCCACCCGAGGAAGGGATGGGGGGGCATGGACGAGCACTAGGTGCGAAACCAGTCGGAGATCCTGTCGCTAGGTCGGTGTGGATCACCGGAAGAGAAAGACCCCACACACACCCCACTGGCGGAGCGAACGACCCGGAAGCGTCTCGCCTCGGTGGGGGCGGGGCGACGATGTTAAAATCAGACAGACCACAGAAACGAAGAGTACCGCGGCATCTTAAAACCTGGTGCTTCCCCAGACGCGTTTCCGACTATTACTCCTCAAGACCGTTCCGAGACTCACGGCGATTCAATCTTAACTGTTAGTTTTCCTGTTTTCGTTTTTTTTCTTTCTAATAACTTCGCGGCTGGTGCTGCTAACGGACTCGACACGCTTTGTGAAGGCTGCATTGACCAGAAAAGGAAAGCAGAACTCCCCGCAGCTTATGAAATAGCCTCTTTAGTCGAAAGACCTCGGGTCTTTTGAAAACGTTGTACGGTATTCCGGAGACTTAAGAGGAAAACAAACATCTAGAGAATGTCAACGAGCCAGAGGATTGTAGTTCAGTGATAACAGCATTGCGCAAGAGACAATCGAAGCTTCTCCAGGTTCGATGCCAAGACGTACCGCTGTGCTTTTGGCTACAGCGGAACGTTACGCAAACTACAAGCGAAAACCACAGCATCTGTGGGGGTGTGGTGGCTGACTAACCTTTCACTATATCATTAACATACTGCATAATTCTCTATTTCCACCAGACAGAGTTAGTCTCAAATTAGTTTAGTCTGTTTCATTCAAATAACTTTCTGGATATTAGACCAAGTAACGTCGTCGTCATCATCATCACCACCATTATTATTACTATCCAAACGTGGTCGATCTTTTCATGCTTCATCCACGACGGCTTCTTTTGTATCGCCATTTTTTCCGGTGTCACCCAAACCCTTTTCCCCTAAGTCACCGTTCCTGGACTCGCTCGTGGGAAGATTAACAAACACAGAGCAAAATATCGTTTGTTTTAATCCATCCAAGTGTATTTTTTTTACAAAATAAATCTAAAAGATATTTAAAATTACTCATTTTTAAAGTTAATTATTAAAGATCTTTCGTTTTACGTAAGAAGCTTATAGGTATTAAATAGCGGTTTATATTATTATGTTTTATATTATTCAGATTTTTTTTTTAAAAAAAGCATATAAAGCTGATCAGACGTCAAAAATTCAATAAAGACCAACAGATACTGCAGCTATCCCTATTTTAAGATATTTACGATTTTCCGGCAACTGTAACACTTTCCGGCAACTGTAACACTTTCCGGCAACTGTAGCACTTTATCTATCACAGTGTCTTTAAAGTTGGCATACAGGTCTACCACAGCGTGAGAAATACGACCCCCATAGGAATATTTCGTTATCTATTTTATTTTTTTTTTATTTTTTTTGGTAAATACGCTAATTTCTTGCGATTCGCAGCATTTTTAGAAATCAAGAAAATGCCAGAATAATTACAAATTTGCAAACTTTGTATTCAATGAAACAAGTTTCGTATAAAACTACTTGGTTCTGGGGAAGTGGCAGCCAGGATGTTGTCGTTAAATCCTTTAAAATAATTCTGATTGTCAGCTGAATACTGCAGAGTTTGAGTTGATCTTATTTCTGTTGTATCACGTGCATTTATTTTCTAGAATTATCGTTCCTTAATCAAAGCAATATAGAAAAGCACGATTCTATTGAAGTTTGCAGTTTCATTACTTAACTATATACTTAAATGTAACTACATTTTATTTAGTGCAAAAGACTAATGAATATCAAAACAATTCTTATTTCTAATATCTTTAAAATGAATCTTTATATTGCAACGCACAATTAAAATTCGATATTTTTTTTACAATATAAAGTAGTGCAGCAATTATGGCCACCAGGGTACAACCTAAAATCTTTTTCAAAAAGCAAGGGCTTGTTTTACAACTTTTAACAACCCCAAGGCTTAACATGTGGTCGTCTCCCTCAACCAGTATTGTTACAGAATTTTGTTCAGCGCAAGAAGACTACATTCAAGTTTCCTAAAAAATATTCCTGTCAGGTGCTTTTTCCTAACCCTAACCATAATTAATAATTATCATAAACCCTAACGATAATTCAAGCTCGATTCGGACCCTGTTACCGCGAATTCCGGACCCCGCAAACCGAACCCGACGCGGAAACGGGGAAATTTTAAGCCTAAAACACAACTAGAAACACGTGAACCCTAAAAAACATAACTCTAAATCATTATCATAAACCCTAACTTTATCCATACATTCGAAACCCTAACCTAATCATAAACCTTAACTTTAACCCTAAATTCTAAGCCTAACCTAATCATAAACCTTAACTTTAACCCTAAATTCTAAACCCTGACCTAATCATAAACCTTAACTTTAACTGTAAATCCTAATTCTAAATCCTAACCCTAACTCTAAATATTCATCCTAGCTTTGAATTTTTTACCCTAACCCCAATCATAACCCTAACTCTAACCCGTATCTCAAACCCTAACCCGAACCCCAATCCATCCAACTTGTGAGATCAGTGCCTCTAAAACATTTGCGGTGCTTGTTAATTACAACTTGTGTTATACTTGATTATGTTTAGTCTGAAATCGCGCATGCCAAATATAATACATCTCCAGCCACCGACATGAAAAACCGAAACGCCGCCCTCACATGGCGCTTTCTGTCGTCCATATTTAGTATTATGCAAATACCGTGAAGCGTAGTCTTTTGAAAGAACCAGAATACTTACCATCTTTATTATGATTCCAATTATCCTTCACATTCCAATTCCAGGCGCCGCGACAGTTAAAG